>CM076571.1:416836667-417116525 GCA_034641835.2 Pinus albicaulis
ACAGGATATAGATCAGATCTCCCAAATATTTGTTCCCTCTCTGTACAGACATTTATTTGGCCAAGACGCCCCTTGCATGTCATGGCGGGCCAAGGAGACTCTGGTTAAAGTGGCGCACTGGTTCCCTTTCCCTGGGTACACCTTCATCCGAGTCTTTGGAACTTACAAAGCACCACATGCTATGCCTCGCTTCGTGACAGACAAAATGCTGATGCAGGAGGTGTGCTTTCAGATGTCACACGGATTCTCCAACATCCTATCTAAGGGCAAAAAGAAGCCATGGCCCACTCTTCCCCTCACTATTGGTGCATTCACAGTTAAAGACTTCAAGGAAGTACTAGCAGAGGCAGAAGCAATGAGAAGTTATCAGCTGGGGGCACTTGAACACCGGACATATGACCCAGAGAGAATAGTCCCTGAACACTGCCGGAGAGCCAACCTCAAGTGGACTTATCAGCATCTTGAGCGCCCAGCGGAAGATGAGAGAAGAAACTGGTATAATGCTGAAAGACAACTTGCTCCAGGAATTGACGTGGTCCAGGAAGACTCAAATGATCAGAACTTAGAAGACAGAAGACGTCAGTTAGGAGGTGCCTCTTCATCCATACTCAAGAAATCTCGACTCAACACAGGGCCAACCCCATCCATCAAACAAAAGGAAGTAGAGGCAAAAGCCCAGCAGGAAAGGGAGAAAAAGCTAAAAGAAGATGAGGAGGCGCGCCAAAAGAGTGCATCAGCAACACAAAAGAAGAAGTTGGCCAAAGAGGCTAGGGAAGAAAGGGAAGACAAAGAGGCGCAAGCTGCAGCGGAACAGGCGCTTAAGGCAGAGCTGGACAAGGCAGAGGCTGAACGCCAAAAGAAAGCCGAGCAGGCTGCTGCAGCTGAACAGAAGAAGAGGGCCAAAATAGAAGCAGCAGCAGAGGCTGGATTCCAAAAGAAAGCCGAGCAGGCTGCTGCAGCTCAACTGAAGAAGAAGGCCGAAATCGAAGCAGCAGCAGAAGCTGAACGGCGGAGGAAGGAAGAAGAAGAGAAGAATACAGAGGAAAGAGCGGATGACATGCTAGATGATCTTGAGGCCCGACTTCCAGCCTAACCAGACTCGACAAAACAACAACCAGGCACACCCCCTACCCGGGGATGGTGAGGGTGGCAGAGGCCGGGGAAATGTAGACAGGGGGAATAGGGCTCGTAGAAATGAAGGAGATAGAAATAGAGGCCGGGGGGCCGGAGGCAGAGGGGATAGAGGCCGAGGTCAAGGACATCAAGCTCACAACCGTCAACCAAACCCAATAAGGCCACCTGTACACAACTTGGGATATCTTAGAGATTTTCTGCACCGTGGGAGACACCAAGATGAAAATTCCCATCATGAGTCAGAAGCATCTGTCTCAGGTTCGGGAGACGAATCTGAACATGAGTTTAGGCAACACCAACGGGCTAGGCGAGTGCAACCCCTAGCTTGGATGGCTCAATCCCCTTTAAATCTCCAAGGCCCACTCCAAGATTTGCCTAGGCATCCTGAGAAACATCTACCAAAGTTCGACCCTGAAAATGGTACCCTAGCTGAAGATCATATTAGCAGCTTCTATTTGTCTCTTCAAATCATGAGAGTCCAGTCCGATGATGTCGCATGTCGACTGTTTCCCCATACCCTCGAAAACAAAGCCGCCACATGGTACCGCTCTCTCCCCAGTGCCTCTATCACTTCATGGGAGCAATTCCGTCGCGCATTCCTGCATAAGTTTTCAGAAGATAAAACTCCTTCAATGCTTCTCACTGAATTGAGCACCATCAAGTGTCATAAAAAGGAAAAAGTGAAAGACTTCAACCAACGCTTCGCCACTATACTACAGAAATTTTCTCCGAACCTAGCATTGGATGACTCAATCACTATTGACTACTATACCAAAGCCCTACCTAGAGACATTGCTGTGTTCGTTAAACGCGAAGCCCGTGCTACTCTCACGGCTAATTATGAGGCTGCTCTCGCCGTGGAGAAAGACATGCTTTCGATAGGAGCCATCGATCATGAAGGGAGAGATGACCACAAGCCTAACAAAAAAAGAGGTCAGTCCTCCACTCCTAAGACTACTGATAGGGACAGAGATGCTTTTGATTTTGAAAGCATGGCCAAAACGCTAAAGCATTTAACAAACGAAGTTACTGACCTAAGGAGAAAAGGCACAAAAGCTACAACTAGCACTAGACCACCCAAGCCTTTTTTCAGAAAAAGTAATCCCAACACTAACAAACCTCCGTCAAACACAAATGCCGCTCTCAATGTGGAGGAGATCGGGAAAGACAACTTCTGCTCATTTCACCAAGCTGCCCACTCTGAAAAAACGTGCCCTCAATGGATTGGCAGCATGAAAGCAGTAGTTAATCAACTTTTAGATGACCAAACCCCAGGAGATGTCACGGAGGATGATGTTTCAGATCATGAGGAGGATCCACCCCATAACGACGAACCAGGATCTTCTATCCTTGCTTTTGACATAATTCGAGGTGGAGAGAACCTTAACCCCATTGATATCTACATGGCAGATGTTCCCAAAGATCAGCCCGTACGAAATTATAGTCTCAGAAGCAAAGGACCTGTTCCTGAACAGTCTTATGAAGACAAGAAAAGGGCCTTTCTAAGGAAAATCCTGCCCCTGGGTAACGGAAAACAATCTGCCACAGAGAAACACCCGAATAACGCTACCCGGGTAAGTCAAAAGAATAAACTTCCGTCAGAACCCTCTAAGACTTCTGTCGAACCTAGCCCTCAACCAGAGCCCAGCTATAACATTGTTGAAGATATGAAGAAAACAAGAGCAAACATTTCTCTCTATGAGCTGGCTTGCATTACTAACCAAAAAGAGCTCATTCTTAAGGCTTTCGCAAACACTTCGGCTACGAAGACTGTAAGCAACACGTCTGCGCAAGCCGGACCAGAGGTGAAATCCATAGTAAACGCCATCAATACAAACTCAAGAGGATCCACACCTCCCTTCCTGTTGTCCTTCGAGATTTTTAACTTCAATGTCCACAACTGTCTAGTCGACTCCGGTGCCTCTACAAATGTCATGCCTTTATCCGTTTGTAAGAAACTCAACATCCGCCCAGCGAAGACTGATGCAAAAATCATACAGCTCGATAGATCACAAGTACCCGCCATAGGAGAATTGAACAATGTCATTATCCGCTTGTCATCAGACTCTAGGGTCCATCAGTGCATCGACATTGTGGTTGTCGATATTCCAGAAGCATACGGCCTATTGCTCAGTAGAGATTGGTCCAGCAAACTACAAGGCTACTTCGCCACCGACTGGTCCCACTTGTGGCTTCCTTACAAAGGACGGAATAATCAAATCAGGGTAGAAAGTGAACCTTATATGAAACACACTGTTACTGATCTGGACGCCATTAATGAACCCATCAGCTTTGCACAAGAAGAGCTCGGCATGTGTCTTCTGGAGTCCATATTTGGATGCTACCAACCCCCCCAGTCTCCTATAGGCCCCGAAGTTCAATCTGAGGTAGCCTTTGTCACTGAACAACAAGTAATTCCTGACTTATCACCTGCAGAAACTCCTTCACAGCCTAGTGCCCTGAAGGAGCCAGAAAGTGACCTATGGACCTTGTATTATGATGGATCCAAGACTTATGACGGAGCTGGTGCTGGTTGCATATTGCTTGACCCACATAAGAATAAATACTTGATCTCATGCCGGCTAGAGTTCCAGTGCACCAACAACTCGGCTGAGTACGAGGCATTAATCCTCGGGCTTAAAAAGGCACTGGACTTGAAGGTAAAATGTTTGCAGGTCATTGGAGATTCCGAAATCATCACCCGCTAGGTACGCAACACTATTCACTGTTTATCTCCACATTTAAAGGCGTATCAACAAGAGGTATGGCGTTTGATTTCTGGTTTTGATGCATTTGGAATAAAATCTATCCTTAGGATGCACAACGCAGCAGCAGATACTCTGGCCAATGCTGCTGCTAGATTCACGCCTTTGAGGGACGGCTTTTCTATTGAAATTGTATATAGGCCCTCTGTGCCAGACAATATTTCTAATTTACGCGTGTTTAATGATGATCACCAGATTTTGGATTTTATGTGCAACGCTGAAGTATTCAAAGACGCGGCAATTGATGAGGAAGAACATGAGCGTGCGTTACAGAAAAAGAATGAGGAACACAGAGAGAACATTATGCCCAAGGGGGTGGTATCATTAGAAAAGATGTTTGATCTGCAAAACCGTTTCCGCAGGCCTCCGAACACCAAAGTGCAAAGTTCCATATTGGCTCATCGGCAAGTCAACTTGGGGTCAGATGAGAACCCTAAGTTTGTTAACCTTGGCAAAGACTGTAGTGATGAAGAGGCACGGGCTTTCACCCAGCTATTCCGGAAGTATCGTGATGTATTGGCCTGGACATATGAAGATCTACGTACATACGATACTCGTATCATTCAACATGTAATACCCATGAGGGAAGGAGTTAAACCCTTCCAACAGAAACTCAGGAAAATACATCCAGATTTGGAGCCAATGATTCTAAAAGAACTTAAAAAGCTTTTAGATGCTCGCATCATTTTCAAAGTTCGTCACTCCACGTGGGTGTCGAATCTGGTACCTGTGTGAAAGAAATCTGGTGAGATTCGCTTGTGTGTAGATTTCCGCAATGTGAATCGGTCCTCAAACAAAGACAACTACCCGGTGCCCCCCATGGAACAGATATTACAAGCTGTATCTGGATCTGAGATGTTTTCCCTATTGGACGGCTTCTCCGGCTATAACCAAGTTTTGGTAGTTGAACCTGACAGATTGAAAACCACATTCCGGACAAAATGGGGAACCTTTGCTTTCAGACGCATGCCCTTTGGATTGATCAACGCAGGAGCCACCTTCCAACGAGCTATGGACATAGCCTTCCGCGGTCTAATAGGGCAGAGCGTGGTGGTTTATTTAGACGATGTTACTGTATTTTCAAAATGCAGGGGCGATCATTTACGTCACCTTAGACAAATCTTCGATAGATGCAGGAGGTATGGAATATCACTCAATCCTAAAAAGAGCGTTTTTGCTGTGGTAGAGGGAAATTTGCTAGGCCACATTATCACTAAACAGGGCATTGTGGTTGATTCGGAACGGGCTAAAGCCATTGCTCAGATTCCGCCCCCAAACAACAAGAAAGCAATGCAATCCTTCCTGGGGAAGATTAATTTTGTTCGTAAATTCATTTCAGATTTTGCGCAAATTGTCAGGCCACTGCAGGGAATGATTAAGAAGAATGCTGCATTCAAATGGAATCCCGAAGAGAAAGAGGCTTTCAAAAAAATCAAAAGGGCTATAGCTGAAACTCCTTCCCTCCAAAGTCCAGATTTTGATAAAGGTTTCATCCTATACACTTTCGCTTCAGATTCCTCGCTTGCGGCTGTTCTCACGCAGAAAGATAATAACAACGATGAACGGCCCATTTCTTTTATGAGCACCGGTCTACAGGGAGCTGAATTAAACTATCCGGAAATTGACAAGCAAGCCTATGCGGTTTATAAGGCAGTAAAACATTTTAGGCCTTACATCTTGAAAAGTCACGTCACGGTTTTTGTACTGCACCCAGCAGTCCGCTCACTCTTTGTACAGCAAGAACTAGGCGAAAGGCGGGGCAACTGGATGGCATGTTTACAAGAATACGATTTAGAGTTCAAACCAGCACATACCGTCAAAGGACAGGGCTTATGTCAAATGGCCGCAGAGGCTGCAAATACACGCGAGATGGAAGAATAATGTTGGGAACAAGAAATCGACATGTATCAGAGCAACCATGTGCCCCAGCAAAATAGCCCTTCTTGGTATTCTGACATTTCAAGATATCTGGCCCAAGGCACGATGGACCCTGCTCTTACTGCCCGACAGAAGCGCGTAATAAGATTAAAAGCCGCATCTCACCAACTGATCCAAGGTAAGTTATTCAAGAAACACCACGATGGGGTCCTGTTACGCTGTTTGGAAACTGACGAAGCACAAAAAATCTTAACCGAGTTACACGATGGACCCGCTGGAGGTCATTTTTCTGAAGATACCACTGCCCATAAGATAATGCGTGCAGGATATTATTGGCCTACTCTTTTCAGAGACACGCATGCATATGTTTGGAAATGCATTCAGTGCCAGAAGTTCGCCAACCGAGAAGCACGGCCAGCCGCACCACTACTCTCAGTAGCAGTAGAAGAACCTTTCCAACAATGGGGTTTGGACGTAATTGGGGAAATCCTACCTCACTCTTCTAAACAACATCGGTATATCCTTACGGCCACTGATTACTTCACCAGGTGGGTCGAGGCAACACCGTTACGCCGAATCAACGATCAAGAGGTAATAGAATTCCTCATGCATTCCATCATGACCAGGTTTGGCGTTCCGACTTCTTTAGTTTTTGATAATGCGACTTATTTCTCATCTTTTAAGTTATATGATTTTGCGCTGGAAAATGGAATTATTCTGAAACATTCTGCAAACTACTACCCCCAGGGAAATGGTTTAGTTGAATCCACTAACAAGAACCTGATCCGTATTATTAAGAAGACTCTCCTATCCCACCAGCGAAATTGGCACAATGCCCTTCACAATGCACTGTGGGCTGACCGTATTACTCCCAAGTCCTCTTTAGGCACCTCCCCATTTTTTCTCGTGTATGGAAAAGAAGTTGTCCTCCCTTCTCATCTATCTCTCCCGGCTCTCCAACTGTCCCAAGAATGTCATGGTACTCCGTGTCCCACCTTGCAAAACCGAATCGACACCTTGCTGAAATTGGAGGAAGAAAGGCAAAAGACCCGGGAAAAGTTTGCCATCCATCAGAGCCGAATCAAAAGATGGTTTGATAAAAAGTCCGCGGGAAACAAAACTTTTGAGGTAGGAGACCTCGTCCTTAAGTGGGATAAAGCCCATGAGGAAAAGGGGAAGCATGCCAATTTCCAAGCACTTTGGACAGGCCCGTTCCAAATTAAGGAAAAGATAGGATCATACACGTTCAGATTGCAAACCCTCGATGGACGAGTCGAGGTCCTCCCGGTAAACGGGCACGACCTCAAACACTATTTCACTTAAGCAGCCCTTGGGGGTCAGTTTCATGAAAATTATATTTTCTTTGCCTCTTTTGTTAAATAGAATAAAAGCCTAAGGAAGGATGTATTAGAGTCACACAGATTGGCATACTGCCGCAGGTTCTCCACTGATGGAAAGCTTTTCCCGACAAATTCAAAGGTGGCAAAAGCTTGCTTGTTCTCCGCACCTAAAAGTAGCACATTACCGAGCTCAAGTCCTCAAGCAGGAAAGCTTACCTCGCCAGTCTGAGAGGGTGTCCACAAAAGAAAATGCAGTGTAAATGGTAACCGGACCAGAAGGGAAGAGAGATACTCTACGCTATGTCAGGGTGTCTGGGAAAAATCAAAGTCCTCATACTAGACCAGGAACAACCTAGCTGCAAGCAAAATAAGTCGGGATCCCTCATCCGCCTAGGCAAAACTGCCATTTCAAATAAGTGCCATAAGCACATCTAAATAAGTGCATCAGGCACATTCAAAATAAGTGCAATAGCACACAAATAAAGGGTAAAGGATTGAGAAAGGCTTCCTGCGCAGAGAGGTGATGTAACGACTCCGCCGGGGTACTGACCAGGCTCGCTGGCAGCGGAGCAACGTTCACGATTCCTAGGCAGTGACTCCGCCGGGATCGAGAGGTTCGCTGGCAGCGGAGAAACACGATGAGGACAAAATAATCGTACCAGACCCTGTAGCCGCCTAGAGTTCTCCAACCCTTCCAGTCCGGAGACCTGAAGAAAGAATTTGTTTGAATGGCGCCCAACCGGACCAGCAAGTTCGGCAACCCAGCTGGACGACCGAAGGCTAGGAAATGGCAACCACAAGGTAAAAGAGGACAGTTAGCATAAGCCCCTCCCTCCCCTCACTAAGGCTAACCATCAGCAGAGACTCTGAGTTCGTCCAGTGAATCGCCATTTGTTGTAACCTTTACAACACCCTCCAAAAAAAGACTACCTTTTAAAATTTTGGAGCCCCTTAGAACTAAAGAGAAATTGCTAAGTCACTAAGTCGCAAAAGTAGACATTCATGCAAATTGCGACCTTGCGACCTAGCGACCTCAGGTCGCCAAGTCGCCAGGTCGCACATTACATAAACTTATGAAAACTGCGACCTAGCGACCTAGCGACCCAGGTCGCCAGGTCGCCAGGTCGCAATTTGGTCATTTTCCGAAAATCGCGACTTAGCGACCTTGCGACCCAGCGACCCCAGGTCGCCGGGTCGCAAGGTCGCCAGGTCGCAAAACTCAAGGTTTGACGAATCTGCGACCTAGCGACCCACATTAATGGCCCGCACGTGCGACTTCCTATAAAGGGGGGTCGCAGGTCGCATTATTCACATTCAGCGATTTGTAAGGAAAACGCCTATGACAGCTCAACTGACGAGTTTTTCCCGGGTAAGTTGCCATTTCTTCCTGCTGTTTCCATTCTAATGATTTTCTTACTAAACCCATCTCCCCTTGTAGCCTATAAATTGTCTTTTGGCCATGCTTTAATGTTTTCTGAGAATTTTGCCAATTGCATATTGCATAAATTACCAAAAACCTCTCTGTTTGCTATTTCACCCCATGGCATCATCCCCTTTTCTTTAAAATCATGCCACAGCTCTCCCTGGCCCCATAAACCTTGCAAATTCCCAAGAGAAAGGAGGCAAAAGGGTTCAAGGCCGCGCGCACCAAACCCCCGGCAAGCCAATCTGCGACCTGCGACCCAGCGACCCAGCGACCTAGTCGCGAGGTCGCAGAGTCGCAATTTTCTCCAGTTTTACAGATTTGCGACCTGCGACCCAGCGACCTAGTCGCCAGGTCGCCAGGTCGCACTTTCCTTTGTTTTCGTAGATCTGCGACCTAGCGATCCAGCGACCTCAGGTCGCCAGGTCGCGAGGTCGCAAGATCGCGCCCGGGCCCTGTTTGTGTGATCTGCGACCCAGCGACTCACCAGTCCAGTTTTGCTTTAACGCATTTATGTTTTATCACTAAATTGTAACTGGTTTTAAGCGCCATGACGTTCTTATCGTGGGACTCCTTTCTGAATTTGACAGGTGAAGACATAGAGTGCATACCTGTGCTCTCAGATTCTAGTGACATGGCGCCCCCGCGGTCTCGGAGAAAGGACAAGGGAATAGTGGAAGAGACTGATGAGTTGGTGGTGGTGTCCCCACCCCCAATATTCTGAGATACATTATGTACTTTTTCGAAAGACGACAGCATGAGGTGGTACCAGATTTATCAGGAGTTCGCCAAGTTGCCAGAAGAATTTCCGGAAGACCTCCCAGACAGAGAAATATACTTGGCGGTAAAGAGGTCCAAACTACATCTGGCGGGGGCACATCCAGCCACATTCCCATGTCCGGAGATCATAGACTGGATAATACAAAAGACAGACCCAGAGAAATTTGTGATCAGAGATCGTGAAGGCAGAGCTTTCACTACGCTGGTAGGCTCAGACGCACACCTTTATTATTCACTGCCGCGCCCAAACCAGCACTTTACTCGAGAATGGGCTGCTACTCACGCCGTCCCGATCGTCGATACTATTAAACAATGGTGGGAGGAGCCCGAGAAGTTCAAGGTGAAAAAGAACCAGGAATACCCAGTGGCAAGCCTAAGAAAAGTTTATAAATCGGTTGCTGCCATGCTCTGCAGGCTTTACGGGCGCCCAGATTGCTCCACTTTCAACGGCAGTTGGGCCACTATTATGGAGTATGTGACAACACAGGGCACCCGTTTTAACTGGGCCGGCATACTGATGACGTCGATGCAGACCAACTTGAACTCGGCATTGGCTCCGGACGAAGGAATGCCTGCTGAATTTTACATGGCTTCATACCTATTAGATGTGGTGTGCGCCCGAGTAGAGTTTGACGGCTGGGAGCACAACTGGGACCCCGAGAACACACGCGCAATCCATCTACAACTCAAAGTATTCTGGGAGTCTAAATACAAACAGGACATAGATCGGATCTCCCAAATATTTGTTCCCGCTCTGTACAGACATTTATTTGGCCAAGACGCCCCTTGCATGTCATGGCGGGCCAAGGAGACCCTGGTTAAAGTGGCGCACTGGTTCCCTTTCCCTGAGTACACCTTCATCCGAGTCTTCGGAACTTACAAGGCGCCACATGTTATGCCTCGTTTCGTGACGGACAAAATGCTGATGCAGGAGGTGTGCTTTCAGATGTCACATGGTTTCTCCAACATCTTGTCTCAGGGAAAAAAGAAGCCATGGCCCACTCTGCCCCTCACTATTGGTGCATTCACAGTTAAAGACTTCAAGGAGGTGCTAGCAGAAGCAGACGCAATGAGAAGTTATCAGCTGGGGGCAATTGAACACCGAAACTATGACCCAGAGAGATTGGTCCCTGAACACTGCCGGAGAGCCAACCTCATGTGGACTTATCAGCATCTCGAACGCCCAGCAGAAGATGAGAGGAGAAACTGGTATAATGCTGAAAGACAACTTGCTCCGGGGGTTGACGTGGTCCAGGAAGACTTGGATGATCAGAACTTGGAAGACAAAAGACGTCAGTTAGGAGCTTCTTCTTCATCCATGCTCCAGAAATCCCGAATCAACACAGGGTCAACTCCATCCGCCAAACAAAAGGAGGCAGAAGCAAAGGCCCAGCAGGAAAGGGAGAGGAAGCTAAAAGAAGATGAGGAGGCGCGCTCAAAAGGTACAACTGCAGCACAAAAGAAGAAGCTGGCCAAAGAGGCCCGGAAAGAAAAAGAAGACAAAGAGGCACAAGCTGCAGCGGAACAGGCGCTTAAGGCGGAGTTGGACAAGGCGGAGGCTGAACGCCAAAAGAAAGCCGAGCAGGCTGCTGCAGCTGAACAAAGGAAGAGGGCCGAAATAGAAGCAGCCGCAGAGGCTGAACGACAAAGGAAAGCCGAGCAGGCAGCTGCAGCTGAACAGAAGAAGAGGGCCGAGGTAGAAGCAGCAGCAGAAGCTGAACGGCGGAGGAAGGAAGAGGAAGAGAAGAACACAGAGGAAAGAGAGGATGACACGCTAGATGATCTTGAAGTAACTCCTCTCGACGTACCTTTGGGCTGTACACAACTCTCTGATGTTAGATCGCCCCAGAGGCAGGAAGAAGATGTGTTCGACCTGACCAGACTCACATTTGATCAGTTTTCGTTCAAGATCCGTCAAGAGAAGAGGAGGTCGTTGGCACATAGTCCCTCTGCATCATCTGCAGTATCCACATGTAAGGATATAGTTTTGGATACCAGGACTAATCCGGTAATGATAGCGTCAGCAGGTACTGCCTTCGCTGCGGCTACAGAAGAGAATGTAACCCGGATGAGTAGAGAAATAGTAGCTCTACAAAACAGACTGCACGCAGCTGAGCAACGCGAAAAGATGGCAGAGCAGGAGAGAGCAGCATTTCAAGCGGAAGTCCAGCAACTTCGAAACCAAGCTCTGCCAGCAAATGAAGTCTCGCTTGCCATTTTCAAGGAGTGTGAGGTGTTGGAGATGACTATGAGACAGGTATATGGTGAGATGTTCACCATCAAACAAACAGTCGCTCCTCTGGCAAGAGCACGAATGGAAACCAGGCAAAGACAAGATCAGCTCAAAGAGGCTTCACAGGCTTTGGACAGGATGATGGGTTGGACCATTCAATACCCTCAGGCACCTGAAAATTTGCCTAAGAGGGACTGGATCCACACGCAGGATGCGAAAGTTCAACTCCGCATAGCGATGCAATCTGGAGACAAATTGACTAAAGACCTGGACAAAGTGATGTCCTCGTACGACCATCTGATTAGTGGTATCGACTCAATGCATACGCTGCACCACATCCCATCGCTTGGAGCATTAGAGGAAGAGAAAACTTGGGAACAAGTAAACCAGGATATTCAAACATTCTTGCAACCCATCAAGCAGGCCGCAGCTGATCCGGAGCCCTCCGCATCTCAAGAGCATCTCAGTCAATTCATCGCCGCTCCAGCGCGGATTTATACCAAGCTTGCGTCGCTCTCAAATCAGATCGGACAGAAAAGGGAGACCTTAGTACCAAACGCTTTGGAATGCGTGCATAGGCTGAAAGAGGAGGTGCCTCTGGTGTCCCTACAGCGGTCACTGCATGCGGATTTCCTTAGGGAACAACAAAGGACATTAACAGTCAGTCCTTTGAAAGAAGAAGTCCTTGAGCAAGAAGAACCAGGTCGCAAATCGCACCAACAGGACAGGTCGCAAGTCGCATCTCCTACCTAGGTCGCATCACCTACCCAGGTCGCAGAAGGAGTGGGTCTCAAGGTAGCCCAAAAGTCAAGAAGGCGAACAGTCAAGGAAACCCAACAGACAATTTTGGCATTATAAATACTCCTACGGGACATTGTACAAAGGGCTTTTTCTTTTTGGAAACTCAGGAGCTACAAGCATTGTATTTAAAGATCTGACACTTGAGCATATGAATATAGAATCTTGTTAAAATACCCTATGGTTATGATGTGTTTTGCTTTATGAACACTTTGTGTATTTCTTTCAACAGTTTCAGAATATCCTATGATTAATGAATCTGTTCTTTTCATGATATCGTTTATACGTCATGGCTATCCGTGTTGTATCAATGATGTTTATCTTATTATCTGTTATATTAATGAATGCTAATAAACTAGATTGTTAGCATTTCGTTTCATCTTTCAGGAAGTGCAGAGGTATCTTATCATCAAGAACTATTTTTTGTGTGATCAGACCACTGTACAAGCAATTACCCCACAAAAGATGTGTTGCTAATGACATCTCTTGAGGTGTATGTGCTTTATCTATAATCTTGCTGCACATAGTGTTTGATTCATGTTTAACACGTTAATCTCGTATTCTATATCAGGTGAATAAGTGTATGTTCGCAGGTTCAAGCAGGTTCTTTTGAGACCTAAGAGAAGTCATCTTAAGTGGTAGCCGGACCCACACTCCGGACGGGATCCCTACTCCAAACGGTTTAAGGTCTAATTGGGACTTTCTACCGGGGAGATCCCCTACTGTTGGCCGTACAAATTTTCCCGTCAACAAGCAGGTATATGAGTTTGGAGAGTCCATGCCTTTAACGCCAGTAGAGATCAGCTACTGTGAGATTGTTGCTGCATCGGACCCTCCACCTCCTCAACATGCTCCGATGAGCATGGCTCTTGACGTCTACTCACAATCCCCCTGGCTTGGTCAGGCTGATTCGCCTGATCCTCTTAGAGAGACTTTTCCCTCAGATGAGGCTATAATTGAAACTATGTCTCTGGAGGAGCTACCTTGGGGCGATGGGCATCATCGTTCCTCGTTCATGCCTAGCTTGGGGGAAATGACGGATTGTCTAGAGCGCTATGCTACTCAGGTTCCTTCCCCTCCTCTTCAAACACCGATCTTGACGCATGAGGTCTTTTCGGAAGGCAATCCGAGTAACATTACTCAAACGGTTCCTATCAACATCTCTGTTAAACCAGGGATTGTTGAGAACATTCATGTGGGTGTGACCTGTTCTCCCGAAGAGATCCAGGTCTATACAGAACTTTTCAAAGAGTTCAGAGATGTTTTTGCATGGTCCTATGAGGAAATGCCGGGAATTGATCCTAGTATTGTCGTGCACGAGATTCCAACCTATCCAGGTGCGAAACCCGTGCGCCAACGCTTGCGTCCCATGCATCCTCGGAAAGCTGCCGCTATCAAGGCAGAGGTTGAAAAACTTCTGAACGCGGGGTTTATTTATCCTATCCCCCTTACAGAATGGGTGTCCAATATTGTCCCTGTCGATAAAAAGCAGGGTACCATTCGAGTCTGTGTAGATTATCGCGATATCAATCGCGCCCGTCCGAAGGACAATTATCCCACTCCGTTTATCGATCAGATTATCGACGATTGCGCCGGAAGTGAGATCTACTCCTTAATGGACGGTTTCTCAGGTTACAACCAGATTAACATTGCACCCGAGGATCAACATAAGACCACATTCATCTGTCCGTGGGGCACTTTTGCATATAAAAAACTCCCGTTCGGCTTAAAGAACGCTGGCGCCACGTTTCAACGTGCTATGTCATATGCTTTTCATGATATTCGCCATATTGTCCAGCCTTATCTGGACGACTTGCCTGCCCATTCGGGTAAGCGAGAGGATCATCCGAAACATCTTCGCCAGATATTTCTTCGTTGCAGACGCTACAATATTAGGCTGAATCCTCATAAGTGCGTCTTCTGCGTCGACTCTGGCCGTCTTTTAGGCTTTATAGTCTCGAAAGACGGAATTCGCCTCGACCCTCTGAAGGTTGAGGCTATTATAAATCTCCCGTCACCCTCCTCCCTTTATCAGTTGCAGAGTCTGCAAGGGAAAGCGAATTTTCTTAGGCGCTTCATCCCGAATTACGCCGAGGTGGCCAAAGGATTCACTCGTTTGTTAAAGCAGAATGTTCCCTTTCATTGGGACGAAATCGCTCAAGAATCCTTTGAGAAGTTGAAGACATTGCTAGTCAATGCTCCGTTGCTTCGTCCTCCGGACTACCACCGCGACTTTACTTTGTATCTAGCCGCAGCATTAAGCACCATCGCCATGGTCTTGGTGCAGGATGACGAGAACGGTGATGAACATGTTGTTTATTACCTCTCTCGGAACCTTCTCGACCCGGAAACACGTTACGCACATGTTGAGAAGTTGGCCTTAGCAGCCGTACACGCTGTACAACGCTTTCGCCATTACATCCTTTTGCGCACGATAACAGTGGTTTCAGACTGCAACCCCATGACATATATTCTTTCTAGACAATTGCTGGGGGGCAAGTACTCCAAATGGATCGTCATCCTGCAGGAGTTTGACTTGGAGTTCACCACCGCCAAATCAACTAAATCACTGGTCTTCGCGGATTTGATATGTTCTCTCCCTACAGACTCTCTTCCTGAACACTCTGAAGATCATATACCGGACGAAACGTTGTTTCTTATCGATACTCGTGATCCTTGGTACGGGGACATCATAGTGTATCTTCAGACCACGACATTCCGGTCTGAGTTGGATAAAGCTGCACGCCGTCGGATTCGGCACCAGTCCCAACCCTACCGCATAGTGGGAGATACCCTATATCGTATTGGAGTAGATTCGGTGCTCCGACGATGCCTTACCTTGGACGAGGCCGAGAAAGTCTTGAATGACTGCCACAGTGGCGCCTGTGGTGGACACATGTCCGGATATGCCACTGCCCAAAAGATTCTGAGGGCAGGTTACTTCTGGCCGTCTATATTCAAGGATTGCATCACTGCAGTTCGGAAATGTCATCCGTGCCAGATTTTTCAGCGCAAGATGCGCGCGCCGCCGTTACCTTTGCATCCCGTTATTACCGTCGGCCCTTTCGCGAAATGGGGCGTAGATTTTATGACGTGTAACCCTCACTCGGCCGGGGGGCATGCGTATATCATTGTCGCCGTCGACTACTTCACTAAGTGGGTCGAGGCGATGCCTACACTTGCTGCTGACGGAAGAACGGCTGCTTCATTTTTATTCAACCATGTTATTGCACGATTCGGGGTTCCTCAAGCTATCGCCACTGATCACGGTACTCATTTCCGTGATTACATGATGGCGGAGCTGACAGCTGCGTTGGGCCTGCGTCACGACAGCTCAACGCCATACTACCCTCAATCTAACAGTTGAAGGAATGGTGTTTGGTCACTATGTTTCAATCTTGTCAGCTTGGACTCTACCAGCTTGTGAAAGCAGCGCAGCTTCCTCGCCAAGGTAATTTAACATCTCGTGAAAAAGTGCAACCGGATTCACACCATTCCAACTGTGTACGTCTGAAGCTAGTTTTCAGCGGCTGAATGTGAAATGTGTTCGCTTTGTTAGCTGTGGAGCTCACCTGATACTTCTCCCGAGGAAGAGCGTCTTCTGTATCTCGAACGGTTGGATGAAACCCGTCGTCTAGCTGCTTTGATCATCGAAGCACAAAAAAAGAGGGTCAAATCTCATTTTGATCAATCTGTTTCTCCCCGTTCTTTCATTGAAGGAGACCTAGTCCTCTTGTACGATCAGGCACATGATAAGCTTGGTTCCGGTAAACTCCAGCCCATGTGGCACGGTCCCTACATAGTAAAACGTGTTTTGAAAAATGGGGCCTACGAGCTTATAGACTACGAAGGAGTTCCTTTGGCGCAGCCCAGGAATGGGCTGTACCTTAAGAAGTACTACGCCTGAAATGATTTTTGGTGTGGTGTGTGTACATAGGTGTGTGATTGTCATTTGTGTGCATGGTCTGGTGTGCTTTGTAAACATCTTTCTGCTGGGAATGGGTTGTACCTTAAGAAGTACTACGCCTGAAATGTTTTTTGGTGTGGTGTGTGTACATAGGTGTGTGATTGTCATTTGTGTGCATAGTGTGGTGTGCTTTGTAAACGTCTTTCTGCTGATCGGGTCTTCCTGGTTGTGCAGATGTCTATTCATCCATTTGTTGGTTTCGCGGATGGTGCCTCCCGCAGTACCAGGAATCTGTCTTCTACAGCCTGGGTAATCTACGATCCTGCTGGTGATTTGATCGATCTGCAGGGTGTGTGTTTAGGACGTACCACGAACAATATCGCGGAATATAGCGCCGTGTTGGAATTATTAACCGAGGAAGTCAACCTTGGTATCCGTGAATTGCTCGTGTACCTAGATTCACAGCTTGTAGTGTTGCAGCTGAATGGGCACTATTCGGTAAGAAACCCGTCCATTTTACGATTGTATTTGCGTATTCGATTACTGGAAAGGAATTTTGAATACATTACATATCATCATATACCTAGACATTTGAATACATTAACAGATGCAGTAGCAAATTTGGTGTTAGACAGGCATTTGCGCAATTTATAAATCATCATCACATGTAAAGAAGACTCATCCAGAAATAGATATGCATATATATAGATATCGAAATGTTTACATAGAGTGTGTCACATAAAACTCAAAAAATATACATAATTGTCTTAATACATTCGGAGACACTGTGTCTCTCAAAAATAGGTGTGGCATAAATCCTAGAGACTAATCCGCATGGTGCTCATGATAGCACGTCACTGCACGTACTAGCCGCCTCAGGATTCGGTGGAGTCGGTTTGGAACTCCCACCGTATGGCGCTGGTAATCCATCGGTACGTCTGATAGCCGGGCATAGTCTGGGATCCCATGGGCAATCCCCTCGAGGTTCTGGACCAGTGCCTCTCCTCCGCTGCCTTCCCCCTGGATCTCAGGGGCGAGTTGTGTCCTCCGGGAGATAGGAGACATCCCGGCTGGTCTCTCAGGTCCTACATCTGCATGCATATATAATTGTGTTAAGACAAGTGTGTATTAACAAAAAAAAACATATAAACATAAAATCAAAATATGAGGTCTTACCCAGCTCTTCATCCCAGTCGTCTCCTTCTGGTAGCGGGAGATCTGGGTCCCCTGTAAAGTCAGTTCCCGAATAGGGCCAATCTTCCACAACGATCAGTTGGCGCCGTAACCACCTGAAGAACTCGGGCTTCCAGGACATCTGTTGCCCGCCTCCAGATCTGGGCATCAGTGCTGCCCAGCGAGCCATTCTCGGCTCTCGTGGTACGGGACTCGCCACATGGGCCTCTTGGCCCTGGAAGGTTGGTATGCGTTCCAGAATGAACGATACCAAGATGGAACCATACCCAAACTGCTTCAGTTTTCCCCATTTGCACTTTGTGAGCTGCCTTTTCATGTTGATCGTGACGGCTGTTGCCCAATCATACAGTCGGGGACCCATGCATTCTGAGGCCAGTAAGAGTTGAGTCTTTGTAGCCTCATGCGGTGCCTGCGATCCAGCAGCCCGCGTAATGGTGTGGAGTACAACTCTCAGTGCTAGATCAGGGATGGTGGAAATGTAGACTTTCTTACTTCCTGATCCTGTCTGTGCCCCCCGGCACACCCGCGCCATTACCTCTTCCATCTTTTCCCCTGATGGTCTGCTCCTAGTCAGTACAGGGATTTGACCCCAGCGGGACAATCCAGTAATGAAATAAATGTCAGTGACCTCCAATTCCAGCACCTGGTCTCGTATTCTGAATACTTGGTCGTTTTCATTCCAGATGTTGATTAGATATTGGAGGAGCTCAGGCTGAGCTCGTAAGCATGGCGTGAGGAAGAACTTTTTTAAGCCACAGTCTCTTAGAGCATTCATACATGCTTGGCTTTGCATGGCCTCTTCGTCCTCATCTCTGTGTTCTCGTTCCTTCCATTCAATTGCCATTCTGACTGTTTATCTGCATTCACATGGTCCAAAGCCCCTGATTAGATCTTTGGTGAGCTTCAAAATTCAAGAAATTTGGCATAAATATCGGAATTTTAGGCGGAAATTTGGGTTCCGCCGCTGGCGCGACTGTTTTGCTAACAGTCGCGCCAGGTGGCGTGGGCCCTTTGGTAAAAAGAGCTCAGTGGCGCGGGTCCGTGCCCGATACCCGCGCCACTGGGCCCGGCCCTAAAATTTTAAAAGTGCCCTTACAGAGCTGATTTCTAAGGGAAATTCATTAAAAAATGTATGGAAAGAAAGAGAAAAGGAGCGCCTCTTACCTGTCGCAGACGAGACGCTGAATGGTTGCCTGGATTGGTCGCAATCACCGTCAGAAGATTCTGCTCCAAATGGACCACTGTTGCTCTCCACAAGGTAAATAGTAAAAAGTAATTTCATTTTTTACCATTAGACATATTTATAACTTTTTGACGTTAAATGAGCTTTTAAAAGTTATTTTTGTCAAATATTTGCATGTATTATGTCGAAAATGGATTTTACGCTTGTTGGGTATGTGCAGCGGCAGGTTTTTGCGACTTAAAAGGTGGAGACGAGTTGTATTTTATACTTTTTCGGACTCCGTAAATACACGAAAAAGTCACTCTGGAGTCATCTTTCAGCTCTTTTCTGACTCTCTAAATATGAAAAGATCGCCGAGGCCCTTGTCGTTTCGATCTCGTTTAAATGGACACGAATCGACATTCACCCAGTATAAGTTTAACCCTTTTTCGGGCTGGGCTGGATCGATTACGAAAAAGGAATACCCTAGCCTATCGCGACTAGGAGGTTTTCCTGGATATTGTTTTCTACCTTTTCGGATCTGGGGAACTATTTACGAAAAGGGACCTGTGGAGTTTTCTTTTCTGCTGTCTTTTCAAACTCTCTAAACATGAAAAGACGCCGAGTTCTTCCTTTGTCAGACTCGTTAAACCCCGATGACATTGGATTCCGTCGAAATGACGTTCTCCGAGTTTCTCCTTCCTAGGACTCGTTAAATGCACTAGGATGGATTCGCCCGAAGGGCGGACTTATATTACAAGCATATGCTATCCCCTTCAAGCTCGTTATCAAAAATAATTGGGGTACTCGCCAGAAATGGTGGGGGAAAAATGGAACCATCGTCGTTGTCGTCGGCAGTATGTCGCTCTTGAACATGGCACTTGTCTGCATTCGTGTCGGGTTGGGGACATCTCATCTCGTTGCTTCACTTTGCCTTCATGGGTTTGGGTAATCTCTTTTGACCTCTCATCTGTTCACTGCCTCGTCGCCATGACCTCTGATCTGTTGATGTCAAATACTGCCAAATCCATTGTCGTGCCGTTTATGTGTTCAAGAGAAGTTGGCCTCTGCAAATATCAACCTTCCTATGTTTCTCATATGGTCCTGATTCACAACAAAACATTATGTTCCTCTGTCTCGTGTCGATGATGTGGGAATCATTATGGCCCACCTTCGATGAAGGTCACTTCCTGTCGACTTCAACTCATTATCCAGGAAGTTGGTCTAGAGACTCCTGATGGTACCTTGGAGCCTGCATGCCTCAATGGCAGGTTCGTCGCATTCGACGTGGGGTTTTCATCATTGGCCTCCGATCGAATGATTCTGCGGGTGTTTGACATCAGCTCATTTATTCACACGCCGTAGATTGTACCTGTAGTACCTTGAGGACCATTGTCATTATTGGTGGTTTCTCTCGCGTCTGTTAACAACTTTCATCATTGGCTGGTAATCAGACGATGTTCTTGCATGTTCGACATCATCTCACATATTCACATGCTCGAACTTGTACTTGTTTGGGTCGAGATGGAGCGCAAGACCCTGGATTGTGTCTGTTGTAATCTAGGCTGCGATTGTGGATTATTATCATTATTGTACATGGCTCACTGATTGGATGGCTGCGTCCATACCCTGGATCCGGATTATAGCATACTCTGTTTCGGATGGCTGCGTCCATACCATATATATACATCATGTACTTGAGATATCAGTTGTATCTTTCTGCGCAGGTTTTCCGACGGCGGGCCTTCAGTTGGACATGTTCTCGTAAAGCATTTCACCCCTCTCACTCTCGGGCCTCATACTTTAGGGGGCATCTGTTACACAGTAATTTGTCACCGTCCTTACCATTCCCCGTCCCGCACAATGGAGGACCCATTCCGTGACCTGTGGACACTGTCATGCCTTGAAAACATCATCAATGCATCCCTCTGAGTATGAGCTTCATTTTCCCTTGAGACATCTCCTTGCAAAACTCATAAAAAACAGCTCTTTTTGCATTGGCGCGGGTAGACAGTTCAGTGCTCGCGCCAATCAGGGAAATCCTGTAAAGAGGTCGCGCCACTTGGCGCTCTTTCATAGAGCAGCAATCGCGCCACCCATTTTAGGGACTGTTTTTTAAATATGGATGGCGGAAGTTGAGTTCAAACAAACTCACAACCATTGCCTATCTTGAGTTGGGAGGTTTGGTTGTGGGAGTTCTATGGAAGGGAAGTAGTTTTGCCACCTTCTATAGAACCTTCCTTGTTGATAGGGCCAATCCCATAATAATAGGGATCCCAACTCCCTCCTTCCCCATCTATAAAAGCTTGCTCAGATCCATGGCAAGCTAGTCTTGAAGTGCGGAAGCTTTGCATCTCCCTATTCCCAAGTGCCTTTGTGTTGTAAAGAATCCCTTCTTTCCCTTAAGGCCCATTCAAGCGAGGAGACCATTGTTACGAGACTCTGGAGAGGTTTCCCTTTCCCTTGGCGAGCTTTGCGAGACGTGGACGACCGGAGACCTGTTCTAAGGAGGCTGCGACGTCAGAACTTGGTTGTAACTTCTATTCGTTTATCATTTTAATAGATGACTATGATTATGGTTCCACTCCGTTTTCCATCATGTTAATGCGAGTAATATCTTTTCTGACCGATGTTTAGTTACGTATGCTGGTTCCTATGCTTGTATCTGTTCGTTTCTTCTGCGTGCAGGTGTTCATCCGCGGAGATCGTGGAAGGATTGTGATCTGCCAGGGCTGAAGGACGGGGACATCTCTTCTTCAGATCGTAGCGTTGGAATCCAGGTAGGCTTCTATCCGTAGCTCTTTCATTCGTAACTAGGAGCTTGCGTCATAGCATCGTTTGTTTGTTGCTAGACCCCTGCTGGGCTAGTAGGGATCGCCTCTGTCCGCAGAGGGGATTTACCTCCTCAACACAATTCATTTTCCATGCTTATTGCTTTCACACATTTAAGTGCTAATGTCGCCTTTGTGTCTTGATTGACAAACAAGAAAATGTTTTTGGGAAAGGAAAATATATAATAATCAATCATAATTGAGTCATGAGTTTGCGTGCTTGGGGAAAATTTGTTCAATATGTGATTGAAATTTTGGTTGAAACATTTCACTTTATTCTTTTCCCCCATTTTATTGTTTTCGAGCTCTTTAATCAACATGGTGGGAGTCTTGTCATCAAAAAATTTCTCTAGTTTTTTTTTTACCTCCCTCCAACTATAGACTAAATTAATAGGGAGGCTATGTACCATGATTTTTCTCTACCTTCTAGTGCAAAAGGAAAAATCCTATAGGCAACATCATCGACCTCGTACCTTTAACATCTATAGATGCATGTAGAAATCATCGATGTGATCTTATACCTTTATCTTCTTATCGTGATCACAATTTTATAACAAATTTTTTGAATGTCTAGGCATATTATGAATATTATATAGAAGAGAAATATGCCCTTGGACCATCCAATCTAGGTCCTTGTTGACAATGACTTTTTCTTTAGGTTCCTCCTCCTTTTCAAAATCTGAAGACCCTTCTCCTTGACTGTCTAAAGCGTTGCTGAAATAAAAAAATCCATCAGACAGAATAATGTCTTCCTCGTACCCTTCATTAATGGGTGGAGGTGGCTCTTGTTGAAATACGTCTTCAGAGGATTCCACTATCTCTTCAAGAGTGGAAAATACCAAATCTTCCACTGATGCAATTAAGACATCGGTACGAGTTGTTTCTTTCTTCTTCAAATGATGCAGGAGATTTTGAGAAAATAGGGAGTAAATCAATAGATTTTGAAAACTGATGGGTTATAGGTAGAACCACTCATATTTTTTCATAGGTAACTTCGTAAGACAACTCTAAACCAGGTTGAGAATATCCTCCTACTTTGGGAATAGGAGTTGGAATGTTGCTACTTTGACCAGAGGATGAATGATTAGGATGTGCAGAGTTATTAGCCATAAAGAATTGGCTTCCCTCCTAGCGCCAGGATGTTGAAGATGATGGATATCACCAGCATATAGGGGATCTCCTAGATATGGCATCCCAATTAGACCTCACATCATTTGGCATAGGAGTCCCGTCCAGAATACGATTGGGTTTTCATTTACATAAATATATACCTTGGCTTTAACGATTGACACAAGAGAAGTGCACGTGTACTTTCGAATGAGCAAGAGAGTGTTCCTTGTGAGTGTTTGATTGCATATGTATCCAAATTATTTATTTGCAAAGGGGAAATAAAGTGAGCCTCTAAAATTGAAGTAATAGTACTACCCTAATGGAGATACATGTGTATATGAGAAATAATCATTGAACATTAAGAAAAATAGTTCACATAGATTCCATGATTGTTAAATCATTACAACACATTTCCAATAAGTTAAGCACCAGGTCACCGAAATAGTTCAATTACTCCAGCACAGGTGAAAGCAAACATGAATCATAAACATTCAAATATTATTATTAAAACATCTACAATCTATGTATGAAAATGTGTTGGCCTGAAAGTCTTAAATTATTAAGCAAAATTTCCAAGATACATAAGTATAATGAACATCACTAGCTCCAATAGTGGAGCATTAGAGCCACTACTTGCTCCCCAAAAGTACTAACTCTATCTCTCTAATTCATATGGGATAATCCAAGGTTAAAATTCCTTTGCATGAGAAATGAGGATCCTTTTATGACTTGAGGTATGACCTTTCATATCCTCATGAATCTTGGCTTTCCAACTTCTAATGATTTTTGGACTTCTACAACCTTTGGACTTACAAATGACTTTTAGAATTACATATGACTCTTGGTATTACATGTATTTTTGACTTCCATGGCTACTTTTTCATACATGTATCTTAGACTTCCACTTATTTTTCTTTACAATGATTACATAATTAGATCATAACTTCCACATCATCATGTGATGAGGCATGAAAAGTCAATATCATTAATGATTGGGACTTATAGTGACCGATGACATGGAGTTACTCAATGGGTGACATGACTACCACTTGTGTCTTCTTTTTCATGTAGCTCCATGTTGTTGATGTTCTTCACCCTCCAAAGGGTCTTTAATATTATGGAGTCTTCAAGGTGCTTTAATCATCAAGTATCAAATGTGTTCTTTGTTCTTTTTTCTTCCTTTGGATGCCTCGTTTTCCTGATATTCCTCATGTATGCTTACCATGTTGTTCCTGGAGTACCTAATTGCAATCATTCATGAAAAGTAGCCATCAGCCTCAAAATTTCCCATTCTAACATGTTTTATGCAAATTTTATGTTCATGCCTTCACAATGTGCTTGGAAAATGAAAAGAGGACTTCTAGGTGCAAGAGTGAACTTTGAAAGGTTAAAGGGCTTAAGGGAGGAGGCTTGAGGTCTTCAAAATGATGTCAGTGCTCAAAAGAGAGAAATAATCAAGGAAGGGGGCAAGGCGCATGTCCAAAGGATGAAGGAGAAGTATTTGGGAATCCCATGTGCAATGAGCACTGAAGGTAGAGAAGGATGGCACAAGATGCACTCCTAAAGGCTGGAGGATGGAGCTTTGTGCCTTCATGGTGTGCTCCTATGCTCAAGAAACCAAGAAGGGTGCATGGCTTAAGTATGAAGGTTGACGGGTGAAGTTGCGAGCCTTTGGAGTGTGTTCATTTGCTCAAGAGACTAAATAGGTTGCATGTCACAAGTTTTAAGGCTGAAGGATGAAGCTTCGTGCCTTAGGATCTCACTCATGCACTCAAAGGGTCAAGAGGGTGGATGGTGTTGTAGAAATTATATAACTTATGTGTTATATGTCCAAGATTCTCCTGATCTCACACTATTTTAGCTTCATGCAAAATATAGAATCTATTCCACCATTGATCTTTTGCGGAAATTAAATCAAGATTGCAATGCACACATGAAACAATAAAAATTCACACACGTTAACATGGTTGTTTAATGGGAAAGCCTAAATATGAAAACCCCAACTATCTGTATATAATATATGTCATAGAGATCATGTAACAATCATCATACAAAGTTGATCATATCAAGCTCTCAGTACAATACAATCGCTACACACTAATCAGGCCCGATCTTGCAAATCCATGAACCGATCTTTGCCACCTGCTAGCCTACCTCTATTGGGCAATCCCTGTTGAATAATGACTCTGAATGAGTTCGAATTACTCCAACCTTGCTCATGAAATCCTCATTAGCATCTCCACTAAGTGTTGGATGCAATCAATGCATCACTATAGTCACAACTGATAGTCTATCTTGCCCTTTCACCTATCTCTCCACTAGTCTCCACTGAAACTGCCGTGCACTGTAGTTAACTGATGTATTCTTCAGTTGATTAATGATTTATTATTTTTGAATTAATTAACTAATTAATTCACTCCACTCTCGCTAGTGTATCAATCAGTTAGACTAGATACAACTAGCTCAACTGAGTCTAACTGAGTTAAACTAAATACAACTCCACCAACTACTTCTCCAACTCCACCAAACTCTGTCACATGAGTTCTAACTAAATTCCTCCATGCATTAGCTCTAGTAAACCCTCAATAATAGCATAATTCCTTTTTTCAGCTGTTGTGCCACATATGTGCACTTAACTGAAGTGCTCCAAGAGAATAAGATAATGTTTAGAGTCCAAATATTATTAAGAGCTAATAATATTCGACATATCTATTTTTAGACTGGCAGTCTAAAAATAGACTCTGCCAAATATGTCTAAAAATAGAATTCCATCTATTTTTCCAACTTGACCAACCATCCACAAATAGCATCCTGCAACTCATAGAATATGATCGACGTGTCTAAAAATATACATAGTCTAAAAATAGACTTTGCGCCAAAAATAACCTGCGGGCCCACTTAGTGAAGGCGACTCTTTTCACTAAGCTCATCATCTTGTTGAATCTCAACAGTCCCTCTCAACAAGATAGGGATTATCTGCCACCCCGATCCTGTCTCTATGGTATTCGAATTTGCTCCTAGTGAGTGTGTTCGTCAGAATATCTGCATCTTGATCTTCCGTAGGAATGTAAGAAAGCAACATGATCTTCCGCTGCACACAATCTTTGATATGATGGTACCGGATGTCAATGTGTTTAGATCTATCATGAAATACTGGATTAACCGAGAGTTTAATGCAACTCTGATTATCACAATACATCACCGTAGGATCTAAATGTGAATCGAACAAACCAACCAGGATCTTCCTCATCCATATAGCTTCGCATGCAGCCAAACTTGCTGCCATGTACTCGGCCTCCACTGAACTGAGTGCCACGGATCTTTTTTTCCTGTTGTACCAAGAAACTGTTGTAGATCCGATATTGAAAATCCCTCCAAATGTGTTATTTTTGTCTGTTGGGCTTCCTGCCCAATTTGAATCCGTGAAGCCATGCAACTTCACCTCATCCGACTGTCTGTACCACAATCCATATATAGATGTGCCCCTGAGATACCTCAGGACATGCTTGCTTTCCTTCCAAAATAGCTTGGTAGGCTTAACCATCGCTTGTGAAAGCTGGTTCACAGCATAGCATATGTCTGGTCTTATATTGACTAAATACATGAGCGAACCAACCAACTGTCGATAAACAGTGGCATCCACTACCTCTGCCGATGTAGCATCCTCTTTCCTCCAACCACCAAGAAGAGGAGAGTCGATAGGCTTGCAGCCTTGCATATGAAACTTCTCCAATATCTCTTGGGCGTACTTTCCTTAAGACACAAACAGTTCACCTTTCCGCTGCCAAATTTCCAATCCTAGGAAATAATGAAGGAGGCCCAAGTCCTTCATCTTGGAATCCTTTGTAAGATCTGCCTTGCATGAGTGTATCAACAGTTCATCACCCATTAGTATTAAATCATCTACATAAAGCACAATGATAAAACGCTTACCCTCCACCACAATCTGGTATAGTTTTGGATCCGCCTCACTCTTGGCGAAACCAAGTCCGGTGAAATAACTGTCTATCCGTGTGTACCAAGCACGAGGTACTTGTTTCAGCCCATACAACGCTCTTTTAAGCCTGCACACATGTGACTCGCTCCTGAAGATTTCGAATCCTTCAGGATGCTCAATGTACACCTCCTCCTCAATGACTTCGTTGAGGAATGCAGTCTTCACATCCATCTGATGAATGTGTCAACCAATTTGTGTTGAGAGAGAAAGGATGGTCCGTATGGAAGAATACCTTGCGACAGGTGCAAAGGTTTCTTCATAGTTGATCCCCTCGATCTATGAGAAGCCCTAGGAAACAAATCTTGCCTTATACTTCTCGACGCTCCCATCAGCAGCTTGCTTCACTTTGTAGATCCATCTAGAACCTATCATTGATTTCCCTTCCGGCCTTGGGACAATCTCCCATGCACTGTTTCTGACAATCGAATCATACTCTTCCACCATGGCATCTACCCATGCGGGATCCTCCACAGCTTCCTCGAAAGAGGATGGCTCCGTCACGATACACTTTCTCATTAGAGCCATGTATCCAGTAAATCATTCAGGTGACTGTCTCTGTCTGCGTTGTGATGTAGTAACTCCTACATTCTGCGTTGCATCAAGATTCAGTTGCTCAGCTTCTGTAGTGCGCTTCCGCCCTCTGATGTTTGGCGTTGCATGAGTGGTTTCTTCCACTCCATGAACCTCCTCTTGTGGTTGATCCACATCTTGAGGCTCATATTTAGGAACAAGTAGCTCCTTATCTGCATGCAAGTGTAGCTCCCTCTCAAGCGACAACTTCATGGCTTTCTCCTCATGAAATTTGATATCCCATCGCACGACAGTCATCTGAATGTCTGGAAAATAAACACGATAATTGTGGGGTGTTTCTGTGTACCCCACAAATATCCCAACCTCTACGGTCAGCTCCACCTTCTTCCTGGAATCCTTCGTCACATGAATGTAAAAAGGTGAGCCAAAAATCTTCAAATGAGAAATATCAGGCTTCTTACCAGAAAACGCCTCTTCGGGTGTACTCATGCCAAGTACTCTATGAGGACAATGGTTTTGCACATAAACCACAGTGTTGCATGCCTCAACCCACAAGTGTATGGGAAGGTCGTGATCATGCAACATCTCCCGTGCAGCACCCACGATCGTTTTGTTCTTTCTCTCCGCGACCCCATTCTGTTGTGGGTTATGAGGCGCTATGAGTTCTCTTTGAATTCCTTCTTGGCTACAGAAGTCTTTGAATTCACCAGAGATGTATTCACCACCATTATCGCTCCTTAGATCTTTCACTTGCTTCCCCGACTCTTTCTCAACCAGTGCCTTGAACTCACAGAACTTTGAGTATGTATCACTCTTCTTCTGCATGAAGAAGATCCAGCACTTACGAGAAAATTCATCAACAAATATCACATAATACTTGTGCTTTGCTGTTGAAGCAATCGAGAAAGGTCCACACACATCTCTGTGAATTCTCTCAAGGATCGTCGAGGCGCGACTATCCTTCTCATAAAAACTGTTCTTCACAAATTTTCCCAAAGTACATCCCTTGCACTGATCTGACTGCGCAAGTGTACCTTTGGGAAGCCTGGTAGAAATCTGTTGCAAAATTTTCAAAGCACCATGGTGAAGATGACCCAATATCCTGTGCCACAATTCACCCTCATCCCGGCTCACCACTCCTTCTGCTTTTCCTGCCATTTCTGCGCAGCCATCTACCTGCAATTGATAAAGATTCTTAAGTTGAATCCCTATCCTCCTGGTTTGACCAGTTGTTTTATGCCGAAGGAAATCTTTTCCCTCACTAAAAACAACATCATAACCCTTGTCTTCCAACATCGCCATAGAGATTAGATTCTTCTTCAATCCTCGAACATGCATGACATCCTTCAAGATGAAAGGTTTACCAGACTCCCTCTCAAAGTAAATGGTCCTGATACCAGTCGCACTGTATCTACCATCATCGCCCATCTTGATGTGCACTCCAAGATCCTTTTCCTCCAGATAACTAAACAAATCTTTGTCTCTGGTCATATGGAAAGACGCACCACTGTCAAGAAACCATACCGATACCATCACACTTGAAACCAAGCATGCGATCAAAGAAAAATATAGCTCAAACTGCTAGGCTAAGGCCTCTCCAACTGTAGATCTAGCAGCCTGCTTATTCTTCTTCTTCTATGGGCAATTAGTGGCGAAATGTCCATGCTGGTGACAGTGAAAACACTTCACCTTGGACAAATCCTACTTCTTGCCTTTTGCATCGGATGTAGAAGGATTTTTCTTCCCCTTCCCTTTCCTTGCTTTGGCAGCCAAAGCGTAATTTTTTTCATCTTCATTCTTTGATGAAGATCCATCCCTGGTACCTCGCCTTATCTCCTCCTACACAAGATCCGACCAAAGTCCCTCCCATCCTGGCAGTTTCTCTCGTCCATTGACAGAGTCTTCGTAGCTATGCCAACTCTTCAGAAGTCCAAGGAGATACAAGCTCACCAAGTCTTCTTCATCAACAGTAACCCCTACACTTCCCAGCTCATCCTTGCAGTGGACAAACTTCATGAGGTATTTTGGTATACTGTCGCCTTTCTCCATTTTTATTTTCCTGAGCTTGTCTTTAAGCGCCAACTTCCTCTGGTCACTTCTGCTTTGGAACAATTCTATCAAAGCCTTCCACATTAAGAATGGAGTGGCTTTCTCATGAAGGCTAGACACAATGTGGTCCTTCACACCTTCCAACAAAATCCTTCGACACTTTGCTACCTTCTTTTGCCATGCGTCAAGTGCGGCTGCATCGCTAGAAGCAGGCTTCGGAATATCAGTATCTATGAACTCCTTCAACCCATTATCCTCTAGAACCACCTCCATCATGTCCTTCCATGCAATATAATTTGAGCTCCCATCAAGGGCATACTCCAATCACAATCCGTTGAAAGACATTTCAATGAATGCTCAACTTCGACACCAAGAAAACACTGCAGCAAATTCGAATTCCACCAGCACAAAACTCAATAGCTTCAATAATTGCAATCTTATTCAATGATCAATTATTCTGATACCATCTAGAAATTATATAACTTATGTGTTATATGTCCAAGATTCTCCTGATGTCGCACTATTTAAGCTTCATGCAAAATATAGAATCTATTCCACCATTGATCATTTGCGGAAATTAAATCAAGATTGCAATGCACACATGAAACAATAAAAATTCACACACATTAACACAGTTGTTTAATGGGAAAGCCTAAAGCTGAAAAAACCAACTATCTGTATATAATATATGTCATAGAGATCATGTAACAATCCTCATACAAATCTGATCATATCAAGCTCTCAGTACAATACACCTGCACACTAATCGTACCCGATCTTGCAAATCCATGCACCGATCTTTGCCACCCTAGCCTCGCTCTACCACACAATCCCTACCTAATAATGGCTCTAAATGAGTTCTAATTACCCAGCCTTGCTCACGCAATCCTCATTGGCATCTCCACTGAGTGTGTGATGCAATCAATGCATCACTATAGTCACAACCGATAGTCTATCTTGCCCTTTCACCTATCTCTCCACTGGTCTCCACTGAAACTGCCATGCACTGTAGTTAACTGATGTATTCTTCAGTTGATTAATGAGTTATTATTTATGAATTAATTCACTCCACTCTCACTAGTGTATCAATCAGTTAGACTAGATACAACTAGCTCAACTGAGTCTAACTGAGTTAAACTAAATACAACTCCACCAACTACTTCTCCAACTCCACCAAACTCTGTCACATGAGTTCTAACTGAATTCCTCCATGCATTAGCTCCAGTAAACCCTTAGTAATAGCGTAATTCCTTCTGTCAGCTGCTGTGCCACATCTATGCACTTAACTGAAGTGCTCCAGGAGAATAAGATAATGTTTAGAGTCCAAATATTTTTAAGAGCTAATAATATTCGACATATCTATTTTTATACTGGCAGTCTAAAGATAGACTCCACCCAATATGTTTAAAAATAGAAGTCCATACATTTTTCCAACTTGACCAACCATCCACAAATAGCATACTGCAACTCATAGAATATGATCGACATGTCTAAAAATAGACTTTGCACCAGAAATAGCCTGCGGGCCCACTTAGTGAAGACGACTCTTTTCACTAAGCTCATCATCTTGTTGAATCTCAACAGATGCATTGTTGAAGGCTAAAGGGTGGGGCTTAAATCCTTCAGGGTGCGCTTATGCGCACAAGGAGGGTGAAATTCTTCAAGTCGAAGGAATCTATTCAAAGGAAGACTTAGATTTTCCAAACGGCACAATTCCGAACAAGGAAGGGGAAGGTGCTTTAGGAGTGCACTATGCACTCTTGGAGGGTGAAGGGGACATTTTCAAAACAATTAATGATTCCCAATAAAGGCTTCAAAGTGCTCTCATGCACTCTTTGCCTTAATGGATTCATTTTGAAACCAAAATTTTTCTAAGTTTGGAAGATAGGACAAGAGGCAAACACACTATGTTTATACATAAAAACATGTGTGACACATACAAAATCATCAAGCGGACTTCAAAAATATTGAACAATGATAAGTAGTCATCAAAATGCCACTTTACAAACATTACCCAAGTACAACAGGTAAAGTGTGTGTGACTGTGACCAAAAAGTGTTGTTTTACAACAACAAAGGTGTTACGATCATGAAGTATACAAAATATGTTCTAATAAATGTGACCACACTTAAAAATGATCAATAACACTTGAAACATATAAAATAACTTGAAATTTCACTTGACGACCAAGTCTATGGTGAAGTAGGATCCAAAATTTGAATATAGGGAAATTTTTGAAGGGTGTTGTAGCAACGACACCACCTCCAAAGAGGAAGCATTATATTTATCAGGAAAATATTGAGGTGGAACTTTTCTTTCTAAACGTACTTGAGGTTGATCACAATCATTGGGAGAGGTTTCATATGTGTTTTCAAATTTTAGATCTATATTTTTTTTATCATCCTCTGAAATTGTAAAAGAAACTCCTAGTGTTCGTGGAGCTAAATTATTGAATTCCTTCAAAGGTTCAACGAAATCATGAAATGCATCAAGACCAATTGGTGAATTATGCATATCTTGTTCCATTTCATTAAAACTATTATGTTTATAAGAAGAGAGAACAAGAATTTGAAACATCGAGATAAATATTCTTCTGAAGGAAGATCATTGAGGGGAAACCTAGAGTATAGTGACTCAAACCTAGCATAAAAATTGTTAATAGATTCATCTTCATGCATAATAAGATTTCCTATTTCGGAACACAAATTATCATAATCATAATTCTGATGAGTTGACAAAATAATAAACATAAAGTGGTTTCAATAATTTATGGACTGAGACGATAAAGTATTGAACCATTCTCAAATTCATCCATGGAATGTGAGATCAAACAACTGAGATATCACATCATCATAGTAATATTAAGTAATTACATTTTTATAAAAATTGACAAAGATGATCTAAAGCAGAAAGCTCACACTCACCATCATATCTCGATTTAGACAAATATTCAAGATATTTCTTGGGTATGCTTAAGCTAAGCCTGCACGAATTAAAATCATGATTGCAGGGAGTATTATGTGTATGAGTCATGAATAAATTTTATTTTTTTTAGAATGAGACATTACACAGATTCAATATTTGTTGCCCTCATTCTAGTGCAAATTATGTTGATGCCTTGAAATGTCCTAGCTCAACATGGGAGAAATTTCGCAGTCAGAGTCCAAATTGGACCCATTTCCATTGAGCTGGAAATTTTGATTTTTTTAATGGGTCTCCAGTTACTGGTATCCTAAGACTAGCCTATACTAGGGTTATCCTAGCTTAACTACATAATATGTACAAAATGCACAATGATGGTCTTCAGTTTGTTTGTAAGAGATGATGAATAATATTAACAAACCAAAGGGTATGTAATCATATATATGATGTTACTTTAAATGAGATTATCACTTTCATGTGATTGATGTATATTTATGGTTATAGAATTGCAACTGGTTATGAAATTTTAATCTAAATCACAAGACACATTCCTACTCTACTGCTCTATGGAATTCAATTCACAATTTAGAACAACAATTACAAACATGCAATGAGAAATAACACACATGCACACAGTATTTTTCCAGGGGAAAGAAATTTTCTAAAAACCCCTTTGCCTACTTGCATTAATTAGATGAATAGAGACTTATTGCAATTTCTTGCTTAATTGAGTACAACCTGCAAGTGAATAAATTATCTATTTTCTTACTAAGAATCTCTAACCCATAATTAGTCAATTTCTGCATCAGCATGAGCCCCTATTTCCTTGCGTTATTCCTGAGGAAATTATGCCCCTATTATTTAGGAATTTTCTCCAAATTGATTGTGCAATTCACAAGGTTGATTATCTTGTTGCATGCAAGACCTGTACACTATAGATAGTCTACAAATAATGTTGCACTACCTTGCAATCTTTGTCACAGTTGGGTAACTTTAATTCTCTTAATGAATTAGCTATTTTATCTGATTGATCAGTTAATTGGATGACCACTCAGTTAGACTGAAGTCTCACTGCACAACTGACCTTCCACTAGTTCCTCCAATAGTTAGAGCTAGTTTAACTAAAAACAAATTGAAATAACTAACCTTGTTTGCTCCAAATTAGAAATCACACATGCTTAACTGAAATACAAGTCCTCTAACTCGAATTTAATAAGTTAACTAAGTGAAAAAAATCCATATCAAACAAGTTAACTGCATCCAAGTTGTATGGTTATGTGGAAATTCAAATTTTCTCAATTTGACCAAGGCAAAGTCAATTTGATATTTTCTTGCTGCATTTTTCAGCATTCCCTCTCAGCAATAAATGGATTATCAGCCACCCCTATCCTGCACTTGTTGAGCTCGAACTTCCCTCTTGAAAAGGCCTATGTCAAAATGTTAGCATCTTGTTCCTATGTCGGAATGTATTGTAGCAACATTATCCACCTCTGCACACAGTCCCATAGGTGATGATACCTGATATCTATATGCTTGGATTGGTCGTGAAATACCATATTCTCAAAGATCTTAATGCAACTCTGATTATCACAATAAATCACCATTCATATCTGACCAAAAAGTCACACAAGTATCATTCTCATCCAGATCACCTCACATTTTGCTTGAATTGAAACCGTGTATTATGCTTTTTCCGAGATGAGTGCCACAGATATTTGCTTCCTACTATACCAGGAAAAATCTATGGACCCAACACTGAAAATTCCACCCAATGTACTCTTTTGGTTGGATTTAATCCCTACCCAATCTGGATTTGTGAAGCCGCACAATTTCACTCCCTCTATCTATCTATACCATAATCCATACTGGATAGTGCCTCTGAGGTACCTTAAAACATGCTTTGTTTCCTTCCAAAACAATTTGGTTGGTCTAACCATAGCTTGGCTCAACTGGTTGAATGCATAGCACATATATAGTCATGTGTTCACTAGGTGAATCAATGAAACCACAAGCTGCTGATTAATGGTAGCATCAAGCTCTTCACCTAAAGTGGAATCCCCCTTCCTCTAGTTGGTCGCTAGAGGTATCTATATGGGTTTGCAACTCTCCATGTGGAATCTCTGCAATATCGCGTTGCCATATTTTCCTTGAGACATGAACAATTCCCCATCACCTTGACATGATTCCAACCCAAGGAAGTAGTGCATGAGTCCCATTTCCTTCATCTCAAATTCCCTTGCAAGGTCCTCCTTAAAATATCTAATTAGCTTCTCATCACCAGTCAAAAGTAAATCATCAACATATTTGAAAATAATAATAAATTTACCTTCTACCAAGATATGATATAGGTTCTCATCTGATTCACCTTTGGGGAATCTAAAACTAGTGATATAGTTGTTGATCCTAGGGTACCATGCACGAGGTGCATGTTTGAGAACGCACAATTCTTGCCTGAGTCTACACATATGTGAATATTGATCAAATGTATCAACAATTTTTGGTTTATCGATGTACACCTCCTCCTTAATAACCCCATTTAGGAATGTTATTTTTACGTCCATATGGTGGATCTTCCACCCTTTCTACACAACCAGTGCAAGAATTGATCTAATGGATGAGTTTCTTGCTACAGGAGAAAAGCTTTCCTCATAGTCAGTTCCCTCAACTAGAGCGAATTGTTTGGCCACAAGTCTAGCATTATAATTCTCTACGCTTCCATGTGCTTCATGCTTTACCTTAAATATCCATCTCGAACCCACAACTGATTTATCTGGGGTCTAGGGACCACTTCCCAGACATTTTTATTCATGATGGATTCATATTATTCCACCATTTCATCAACCCAAACGGGTTACTCAACTTCTTCCTCAAAAGAGGATGTGTCAGTCTCTACAAGCTCTGTCATTAAATCCATGTAGCCAGTGTACCTCTCAAGTGACCTTCTTTTCATGCACACATTTGAAGGAGCTCACACTATTATGGGCAAAGCTACCCTAAGGTCTAGATTGAGGCACCTAACAGAGAGGATGTCATATCATCATAATAAGCGCTATAATTATACATTTTTATGCTTGAAATAGAAAAATGAGGATTTTGGAACTTACCCGTTTATCCTTCGTTTGAGGTCGATCCCGTAGGGTGCAAACCCTCTACTACTCCTCGTGCTCCAGAACCTGCAAATCAGTAAAAACAGAGCACACAAACTAGTTTCAAATCATATATGTCCTATATTTCAGCATGTTAGCATATATAATCTCATAAATATAACATGAAAATCATTCAATATCATTAAACATGTATAATAGACACATAACACATGAACATCAGGAATAGGATGGTACTTATTTTATTGATAACATGTATAGAGAAAAGTGGAGAAATCACCTGAGATCTGCCACGACCTTGAGCAAAATCGTCCACCGGATTCGTCCAGCCCTATACTCACAAAGCTTCTTCCATAGGTAGTGCACAAATGATGTCACATCACAAGGAAACAAGGGTTTCCTAAACCTGGGAAGTGCACGAGGCATAGGGGAAATATCAGACTTGATCAGGGCTATAACAGGCTATAATGAATAATATTCTCTCTTTGCTCCCTTATTCCATTCCCTTGAGGTGTATTTATACTTCCTCAAATTAGTTTTTCCAGTTGGGGAACAGTTAGGCCACAGGATGGGGTATTTAAGTTACAGGGAAAACCATAAACCTCACCTTTTTAATAGGGAAATATATCTATTTTAATATTATAAGTATCATACACGAGTCAACTATGGATGGATCTGCATTTGCATGCAGAAAAAACTAGGTAGAGTCACGTATGGATTTTAAAATATTATTTTTTGAGGAGTGTGACCAAGTCTAAATGGAAGGGATACCCAAGGCCAATGCATAATTCAACATTGGTTACCAGGAGTCGCTTAATATGAGTCCCTTCAAAGCTTTATATGGACGACAGTGTCGTACACCCATAAATTGGAGCAACCTCGATACTAAGTTGATGCTCGGACCCGAAATGTGGGCTGAAATGGAATCGGAAGTAAGAAAGATCAGACAAAATCTAATAGTTTCTCAAGACCGGAAAAAGGTATATGTGGATAAGAAGAGGACTTATTGAGAATTTTAAGTGGGCAATCATGTGTGTGTAAGGATTAAACCAAATAGGAGTACATAAATGTGGGCCTCCTGTGCCAAGTTGGCTCCCAGATTCTATGGAACTTTCGAAGTATTGGAAAGGGTGGGGCCTATGGCATACCGGTTGGCCTTACCCAGCCATATCAGGGTGCACAATGTGTTCCATGTATCCTTACTTGATCAAGAGATCATGTCCAAGTTATGCAAATTTCTCAAAAATGAAAGTGTTCAAAAGTGGTTGCAATCTGAACGACTGGAAAGGTCTCATCGCTGCAATTCTGGCGCCACAAACGGTTCAAAAAACTGACACACTATGAAGAATTTATTGCACTTTGAATGTCGGGATAAAATGAAAAAATTCGCCAGTTTAGTCTTATATGTGGGTAAAATTCCTAATATTTCTAAGGTTGGAATTATTCTTATTTTTTTAAATTGAATTATATATATATATATATATATATATATATATATAATATTATATGGTTGAAAAATTATATATTATATTTTATTTTATATATATATTAAATAATTATTATAATTAATTCAAAAACTTTAATTATTAAATTAAATTCCACTTTATAAATAAAACCAAAAAAAAAAAATTGCACATTCCATGTATATGTTTTAATACATTTGAAAATTGGTTTGACTCTTGATCCAATGGTTATAAAGTGGTCCACGTGATGGGTATAGTGGGTTGACGTGATGGGTACTTTGGTCCCGTGAAAATGCAATCATCATCGAGCGTAAAGGGTTAGACTTATCACATGCGACGGTTTCGGAGTTTATAACTCTGATATTTAATATGACTGCAAATGCTGGGGGCATGTGCCCACGCAAAATAGTTTAAATTTAATGCTTACGGTTGGTATCACGGTCTTTCTTGCGGGTGCCCCAAAAATGGCAGAGTTTCCACTTTTAACTAGAGTTAAACTTCAATTCTTTACTTTTAGTGGAGCTGATTTAGAGATATTGGGCAAAATTTGTTTTTGCCATAACTCCCTCAATATTGAACGAAATTGGATGAAATTTTAGTAAATTTTGGGTCTCTTCAACATTTTGAAGAATTTTGCATAGGTTTCAGGTCGAACAGAGGTCATCTTCAACATTTTCTGCTTCAAGGAAGATCAAGGGGCCATCAGGGCCACCATGAGGTGGAATAAGTTTGAGGCCTAGCCAAGGGAGCTAGAGGAATATTCCAGAGATCCAATAGTCTAAATTGGATATTTCAGATGTTCTGAATCTGATGAGATGGTTTGCAGAGCTTTTAGAGAAGGTTTGAAGGCCGAAAATCTTCAGTAAAGTTCTAGGGGCCATTAGTGTCGGTTTTTGCAAGCAGCAGTGTAGGGCTTAGCCAGAGCTGCTTGAGACCATATGTAGTGAACCAATGGTAATTATTGACTTAAAAAATCATTCTAAATCTAATGAAAGAGGTTTTAGTAAGTTTTTAAGACTTATAGAGGTCGAAAACTCAGCAGAGAAGTTTTCATTGACCCAAGTGCCAAGGGGTGTTGATAGGTGATTGAAGCGAAACCAGAGCAACCGAAGGCCATTTTTGATGAATGAAAAGTATATCTTGAATATTTCAAACATTTTGGAACCAATGGAAGTATTTTTAGAACATTTTGAGAACTTCTAGATTTTGAGAAGCTGATGTGAAGTTTTTGGCAGCCTTGGGCAAACCGTGGAGGAAAGCCTAGTTTGGGGATGTTGTGCTCTATTTGAGAAATTTATCAATTGGTATTTGGTGTTTGATGTGTGTTGGATATAGCAGGAGTGGTTTCAATGACAGAAAATATAATTTTGAGGGATTTTGTGCCATTTAGAAGCTCAGAGTAGTGTATTGCATCGACAGAATGAATCATGTCAAGAAGAGCCTAAAGCTGTTTGCAGAGTTTTTGACAGCCATTAGAGGGATATTGATGGTATTTTAAGCTCTTTGGATCATTGTTGTATTCATTGGACTTAAGTATTTACTTGTAAAAAAACTTACCACAATTCCAAAGAGCCGAGTCAAGATGACCAAACTCAAAGGAGACGTAGCCCACGAGCTTTCGGGTGAACTCCTAGATTAAGTTTGTTGTTGTGTTTAAATGTTTATTTTCTGCATTATGTTGTTGTTATACATGTTAAATTTCTGCAAGAAAAAATGAACTTAAGACACATAAACAGTAAAAATTCATACACAACTTTCAAGTAAATAATTCCGCAAAATTTTCAAGTTCAAGCTAGATCATTTAATTTAAACTGAGTGGTAGGTTGTTGAAATACATACAAGTTATCTAGACCATTTTTAGATCAGGTTGGTATCAGAGCATAGTTTCTTGTTTGAAAGAGCACTTGGTTGCTTGATTGTATAGCTTGTGTTGTGGTTCCTGTGTTTTGGCAGGTTTGGCAATACCAAAAGACAAGACAACATCAAACCACTTTGGGATCTCAAGATCTAGCCCTCCTGGATCCAGAGAGGGATCTCTCTATAAAGGCAAAGAATAGTATATCTTTGAAGTTCAATTTTAAGGTGTTAGGCTAGTTATAGGGCATGAGGGTTGTTGTTTTGTTTTGTTTTGTTTGTTTGGTTTGGAAACATGAAAGAAGGGTTCAATGTAAGGTAAAGGAGTGAGTAGAGAAGGATTTTTGGCAATGGGGAGAAAATTCAAAGAAAACACAAGTCCATTGGGCAATGGGGTCATAAAATAATTTACTTGAAATTCAATATCCAAGGCTTTCAAATGGGCTAGTCATCTAAAACAAAGGATCTCTTAAGATGATAGTATGAGATGAAACAATAAGGAAATGAATGGGAATGACAAGGAAAACCTTACAAGGTGACCACTTGGGAGTAATTCTAGGGACAGGGCATGCCTTAACCATCTATGATCAAACTCCTAATGAGGCTAACTCTGAAGACAACAATCCAGCAGTCCTCCTTACCACTTTCAGACAATGGAAAACATTTAGGTTTAACACAGAGTGAAATCTAAGATCAGAGAAAGACTTTTAACCATCTCTGCTTTGAAATCAACTCAAAGGGATCTTAGAGAGGAAAAATGTTGGAAAAGGAACCTAGTGAGACAGGGCTAACTCTAAATCTCCCAGTTTCCCAATTCTTTCAGCTAAAACCAAACAAGAACATCTAAAAAAAAACTCTAAATTCGTACATCAGTAAGCATGGACAAACCAACTTCTATACTGGTTAAATTATGTTGAATTTGTTCTTAGATACACAAATAGCAGAAAACATTAAAGATAAGAAGAGCAGGAAGCATTAGGGTACTTGCAGCAGTATATCCTAAGCTAGATTACTGATTCTTATCAGAGAAAGTGAAACATGATGTATAACAGAGAGAAAACATTAAAAAAGATAGAAACATATCACCACTAATTTAAATCAGGATCCAATAAACATGCTTGTCATATTAGAAGAGCAAAACTAGTCACATACATCCTTGTCCAATAGCTTGATATCATTTAGAAATCATCTCCCAGCCTATTTACAACTACTACACACAGAACTCTACCTCAGTGAAACAACTTACAATCCATGGTTAACCAACATTTACAATGTATTTCTCATGAGTTATTATAGTTGAAAAGAGTGACAGTGGTGGTAGTTAGAACTTAAATGACTCATTAAAACAGAGGGAGAAGTGTTTTGGAGGCCCATTCTATTTTAATGTCTTCACATTAACTTTCAGTACTCTTTGGATGAATTAGGGGTCTTCGACAGGCTAATAATAACTCCAAAGGTATGTTCTTGAAGTACCTTCTGGCTATTTGTACTCTGTTTGTACTATGGGACAAGAAAGAATGGAGATTTTCATTTCAGGTCTTCCATGCTTTGTAACTAATGCACTGACAGTTTTTAGGACTTCTGTCAGGGTGATAATCTTCTCAGGAGAATAGAAAATGTTGTGGGAACTTTTCCTTTCTTGGGAAAGAACATTTTGTTGATGTGAAAACACTGATATGGCTTGTTTCATGTGTTTTAGGCTTCATTAAGCCTTCTTGATCATTATAATGGTCTACATCTGTGTCTTTGTCCTTTTTAAACATTGGTTTATAAACACTAAGTCTTCAATAATAGGCTTAAATCCATTTAATCGCTCACTGATACTCTTTGCCGCTTCTGCTAACTATTTCTATGAATGTATAGGTTTTAATGGCGCTAGAGGGTTTGAATCAGGGTTTATAGCTTCATCTTTAATGAAACATGCCCTTAAACCTCATCAAGGACCTCTTTTTCTGCTATTTTAGCTCTGGAATTGGCATTTTGTGCTCTAAATTTCCGTGTCTATGACTGTGAGACAGAGTGAATTCGCGCCACTGAAACCTGCAAAAAACAATAAACTCATTACAAAACCTGTGGGAGTGAGCGGAGGACTGCTGCGGAGGCTCGTGGAGGATGAAAGGGCAATGGTGGAAAAGGTGAATGCAGTGGAAAAATGGTTGAAAAACTATGTCAGAGGTGAAAAAACCAAGCTGATGAAGGTCTGGTGCATCGCGTGTTCTGGACTGTCCGATTAGATCAATTAACGATGATCTACGGTCGAGATTCACCGATGAAACTGTTCGGAGGACTAGATGAAATGGGGGATGAGATTATATGAGGGCCATCATATCAGAATAATGGACGGATGAGATCGTTTGACGGGGTCATTTGGGAGTATGGGTGAAAAATGAATGGAAGCGGTCGTGATGAACTGTGGGTTGTTAGATTAGAGAAATCAACGGCAGATATCATTTTATAGAATCATTGGGGAGATTAGGTGAAGATCAAATGGAAGGGATCGTGATGGAATGTGAACCGTTAGATTGGATAAATTGACGATTATGATCGAACCCGACGTCACATTGCAGAGGATAGGCGGAAAACTGACAGCAGTTTTCGCATGAGCTCGAAGGTGGTAAGTGGTTTTCAAAAAAAAAACGCGATTCCACTCAGCAATCACCACATGGAAATCCAAAACCACCTTTATCGTGCGATTTTGGAACGTTAGCCTTTGGACACCAAATTTACACGAAACCCATTCCCAGCCATCGGATCTGATGATTTTGATCGGACAGTGCGGAAAACTCCCAATGGGGAAGCTGCATGAACGAGGGGAGTGGTGGGACCTGCTTTGATTTGTCGCATAGTGGAAATGTTTGGGCCATCGAATTAAGTGTGGGCCATCGGATCTGATGATCGGACAGTCATGATTCGATATCGGGTGGGAGTTTGAACGAGGGGAGGCAGGTGTGTTTATTGAGGCAGAGAAATGATGAGATCTCGACCGTTGGTTCCACGGAATGGACGACAGAGATGAAATATGGGAAGGTGAGTAAGGGAAAATGAAAATGATCGGTGGGATGATGCACGGCGACCGTTGATCTGTGTAGATCAATGGTCTATATTCACTCCAAACCAAATTTTCGGGGAAGAGAAAAAACAAAGGGAAAAGCGCATCTGCGGAGAGAAATGAGAGGAAGGGGGCTTAGGGATAAATTCTTCGGATGTGTCCCGTGAAGGGAAAGGACCAGGGCTAGAGGGTGGCATTCATCCCTTGGAGGCTTAACCATTCAATGGAGTGGAAAGACTGTTTTAAAAGGAGAAAAAGGTTTTTTAAACGCGGAAACTGTGCTTCTAAGCACCCGGTTGTGGGGCTATAGTCACATGAGGTGGAAATACTGAAGAAAATAAGCCCTCGGGGGCTTAAGCCTACTATAGTGTAAAAAGAGTGTTTTTTAGGCCAAAATATGGATTTTTAGGGCCAAATGGAGGGTTCCGATAGATGAAAAGGGGAGCTTTTAAACCAACTAAAGGGCACTATAAGGTTTAAAATTGGAATCTTGATGATATAGAGGGTTATTGAAGGGGTTTTGGAGGAATTTTTGCATGGAATAAGGATGAAATATGGAGAGTTTGTGGGAATGACATAGGGAAAATGGAGGCCTTTTTGTGAGCAGTTTCTTTCACAAACAGTGGGGCTTTTTAATGGACACATCAGTGAAGATTTCTTCAAAGGGAAAAAGACAGATTGAAGGCTTTCAAGAGTGATATATTTTCAAGGAAAATGTTCCTCTTGAAGGCTTAGAAACTCATTTTGCCACCTTTTTTCTATGCCAAAATTTTATAGGTGGCTAACAGTGGCTCCACATGGGGATGGCATCTTCTTGAAGGTGTCAAGAACTTCAGAAATAATCCTTTGGAAGTAGGCCAAATGCCTGATACTTGACCATCTTCTTCTTCTTTGATCAGCTGCTACAAACATGATGGATATTAAATCAGCAGAAAACATTCTCCGAAACAACTACCTACCCATCCTACTATCCTAACATTTTTTCTTCAAGCTGCATTTAGACTTGCAGACCTTCTTCATCATTATTTATTATTGAAAGCAGAAAAACTAATCTAATTCTACCCTTATTCCTCCATGAGACCAGATTAAACAGTTGGCCTCATAGCTTCTCTACCTAAACTAATATCTGTCAGGATTAAACTGTCTGACAGATTTCTTTCTCTATATTCTAAAAAAAAAATTTAAATACAATCAAACTAGGATTAGACTGTCTGATTTACTGTGGATCCATGGCATAAATACAGCTGCCCATGAACTGAAATTTGCAGGAAATTGAAACCAAAATTGTGAAGGCTTGAAATTTTGAAACTTTAAAGCATCCTCCTTTTTCTTGTGACTCAAATCTTGAGCCTGTTAGAGTCACTTTCCTTCTTCATTTCAGCTCTAGTTTTGATCTTGTTAGAGTTGTTTCTTCTTCTTTCTTTGCTGATTCAAGTTTGGAGCATGTTAGAACCAGCCTTTGACTTTCTCTGGCTCAGGTTTTGATCTGATTTGAGCCCTTCTTTTAGAACTTCATAGGTTCAAGATTTGAGCTTGTCTGAACCCTTCTTCTTATATTTTTTGTATTTTTCTTTTTCCAAACAAAACAAAGCAATGGTATTTACAATGGAAGTGAAAAATTCAAACTGAAACTCAGCAGTAACAATGCTTGAGCATCTTGCCATTGATAGGACCCCCAAACAGATCTGTACCATCCATTTCTTGCAGAAAAAATGCATTGGGACCAATGGTGGATTGAATGATGTAAGGGCCTTGCCATAAACTGTCAAATTTTCCATGCTTACCCTTATCTTCCCTTCTATAGTCCCACTTGATTACCTTGTCTCCAATTTTGAAGTCACAAGCCTTTGCCCTCTTATCAAACAAATTTTTTTTGTTCTCTTTCACTTTTTGAGCTCTGCTGTAGACTTCTTCCCTTGTCTGCTGGAGATGTATAGTTTGATTGATCCTCCTTACCATGCTATCCTCTTCTGACTATATTTCTTGGAACAATTTTATCACTGGTACCCCTAAGCTGGTAGGGAACATTGCATCTGCTCCATAGACTAACTAATATGGAGACATTCCAATGGATTTCTTTGTAGTCAATCTGTCTACCCACAAAGCATGCACTAAATTATTATGCCATGATTTTTAATTTTCTTCAAGAAGCTTCTTGATGATGGTTTCCAAACTCTTATTTGATGATTCTATTAGCCCATTACCCTGAGGGTAATAAGCAGTAGAATGACCAAGTGCAATCTGATACCTGTGAAAAAAATAAATCATCTTTTTGGAACCAAAAGTAGCAGCATTATCAGTGATAATATTCCTAGGGTAGCCAAATCTAGATAGGATATGGTCTTCAAGGAATTTTATGATGACAGAATATGTGGCATTCCTAGAAGGGATGGCCTCTATCCATTTTGTGAAATAGTCAATGGTTGTGAGTATCCATTTATGTTGGGCAGATGAAGTAGGATGGATTTCCCCAATGAATTCAAGGCCCCACTGTTGAAAAGGAGCTTCAACAGTGATTGGTTGTAAAGGTAAAGGAAGGAGTTTTCTTTTGCCCTCAAAGATTTGGCACTTGTGGCAGGAAACTATCATTTTATGGACATCTTGGAAGAGGGTGGGCCAGTAATAGCCAGCTCTAAGTATTTTATTGGCAGTGGTTTTCAAGTAGAGATGGCCTCCACACTCTCCTTCATGGAATTCATGCTTGATCCTCTCTGCATCAACTTCAAGCAAACATTTAAGCAATAAACCATTGGAATTTTTCCAATATAAACATTCATTTAAAATGCAATAATTTCTAGCTTTCAACTTTAAAAACCTTGCCTTTGTCTTAGATAAATCAGGAGAAGCATTAATATTTGTAAGTACATACAAGATGTCAGTGTACCAAGGTGAGTTTTGGAACTGTTCTTCAACAGTAGGAGCAGGTAATCCTTCTTGTTCATCCAATGCATCTACCATATTTATGTCAAGGGATTGCAAGTTAGATTCAGCCATTAATTGTGCTAAACCTTGACCCTTGATGAGTTTAGTGGGTTTGATCTCCAAATCATACTCTAGTATCACTGCAATCCATTTGCATCTTTTCCCATCTGGATCTTGTGACAAAATGTCTTTTACCACTATGTTAGGAACAAAGGCAATAATATGAGAATGCAAGATGTAAACCCTGAAGTCTTTTAAGGCCTTAACCAAGGCATAGGCATGTTTTTCCATGATATTATATTTCAAAGGTGCATCTCTTAATGCCTTGCTAAAAAATGCAATTGGCTGCTCTTCTCCCTCTGGATTTTTCTGCAATAGGACAACAGCCACAGTATGTTCTGATGCAAAAGAGAATATAAGGTGAAATCTGGGTTGATTAGAACTGGTGCTCAGGTGAGTGCAATTTTTACCAGTTCAAAGGATTTTTTGGCCTCTATAGTCCACTTAAATCCTACTTCTTTCTTAAGCATATTATTCATGTTTCTAAGGAGTTCTGCTAGGTTGGGTATAAACCTCCTTAAGAAGTTAATATTCCCAATAAAGGACTGCAATTATTTGATGTTTCTTGGGTGACTAATCTGCAGTGTTCCCTCAACTCTTTTTGGGTCTATTTTAATCCCCTTTTCAGATATAATATGGCCAAGAAGTTTACCTTCTTGGAGACCAAACACTGTCTTCTTGGGATTTAAAGATAGCCCAAACCTTCTGCACTTCTCAAAGATCTTTCTCAAATGTTTAAGGTGCTCTTCCTCAGTTTTAGAATAAACTGTGATGTCATCAAGATAAATTACAATGAAGTGCCCTATTTCCTCTGAGAATGTGATGTCCATGGCCCTTTGAAAAGTGGCCCCAGCATTCATTAGTCCAAAAGGAATTTTCACATACATGAAAGTGCACCAAGGAGTGGTGAACATTGTCTTAAGCTAATCTTCTGGGAGTACTAAGACCTGGTTATACTCTAAAAAGCCATCTACCAGAGAAATCCTTTTAGAACCCACTACCTTTTGTAGGATGTGTTCCATTTTAGGCAAGGGGTAACTGTCTTTTAAGGAGGCTCTATTTAAGTTTCTAAAATCAATGCACAGTCTTATTTCTCCCGTCTTTTTCCTCACAACCGCAAGGTTGGATTCCCAATCTAAAAACCTCACAGGAACTATGATTCCAGCCTCATACATTTTCTTAATTTCCTTTTCTACCAGGGGAAGTTGTACAGGGTTAATTCTGCGCAGTTTTTGCCTAAAAGGTTTTTGGTTTTCTTTCAATGGGATCTTATGTTGGATGATCTCTGTGTCATAGGATTTCAAATCCTCATAACCCCAAGCAAACACATCAACAAACTCTTTAAATAAATCATTGTATTTATGTTTGATATGTGCTGGCAAGGTTTTAGATAATTTAATCATCTTAGGCTTGTCCTTGCTGCCTATATTGCATTCTTCAACATCTGATTCAATGTGTTCTATAGTGGGCTTCTTTTCCACATCATTAAAATCAAAGAGGTCCTCTAGGGGTGCTAGTCCTCTAGGTATGCTTTTGTCTTTGGATTGCAGCACCTCTATGTCTTCTTTATCTGTTTTCATGTATTCCTCTATTTGAGTTTCAAATTCTTTGTTCAACATGTTTATTTCTGTAGTTGGGGAAGGTTTTTCTTCATCACACTACAAGAAAAAATCACATTGGTGATGGGCGAAAATGGTCACCATAAGCTCATTGGTGAGGGTCAAAAGAGCCTTCGTCACCAAAAACTGAACGTCACCAAAGGTGGCGTCGCCGAAAGTATAGGTGTTGTGGTGACATTCAAGGTCCGTCACCAATAATGATTTATAGTGACGAATAGCGACCGTCACCATTTCATATGAGCAATGGTGACAGACAATATCTTCCGTCACCAAAAAACTGAACGTCACCAAAGGTGGCGTCGCCGAAAGTATAGGTGTTGTGGTGACATTCAAGGTCCATCACCAATAATGATTTATAGTGACGGATAGTGACCGTCACCATTTCATATGAGCAATGGTGACGGAAAATAGCCTCCGTTACCAAAAAACTGAACGTCACCAAAGGTGGTGTCGCTGAAAGTATGTGTTGTGGTGACATTCAAGGTCCGTCACGAATATTGATTATAATGACGGATAGTGACCGTCACCATTTCATATGAATAGCAACGAATTTTTGTGATGGACCTTTCATGGCCGTCACTATTGGTGCATATATATGGTGACGTTCATTGACCGTCACCATAAACTCATTGGTGATATCAAGGTCTGTCATGAATAATGATTATAATGACAAACATTGACCCTCTCCATTTCATCAACAACAACGATTTATGGTGACGGACCTTTAATGGTCGTCACTATTGATGTGTATATATGGTTGCGTTCATTGACCGTCACCATTTCATATTTTGGTGAGGGTCGAAAAACGTCACCATAAGCTCATTGGTGATGGTCAAAAGAGCATCCGTCACCAAAAACTAATCTTCGTCATTCCCTATATATGAATATCAGGGCACGATGGAATCGAACCACCAACCTCCTGCTTGTAAAGCAGGTGCTCTTCCATTGAGCTAGCACCCTTTAAAGAATTAGACTTTAAACTAGCAATTGCCCCTAAAGGTGCAAAGATACACCAAAGGAATAAGAACCAGGAAAAATGAAAGAATTCAGTGTCCTTGCTCCTATTTTTATTCTACGACACTCTACAAAGTATGATCTTGATCTATGATGAATTTGTGTCGAGTGGTTCTAATTTAATAATAAATGTTATATTCATATAAAATAAATGAATAACTAAGAGGCCTTACGAGCTAGTTTTTAATCCTTACACCAAAATCTCTTAATAGTCAAGTCTATGGAACAACTCGTTCAAAGTTCAAACTGAAGTAGATTTTAAATGGAAAGCCTAAAACCAGCTAAGTAGTTTACAAGTTAACATTTTGGATATAACTTCTGTTCAATTTATATGACAAGTTATGCCATAACCTTGAAACTAGTTTCTTAGCTAAAAGACTCTCTTAAGTCAACAATGACAAAGAAAGATAGTCATGGCAAGCAAAATTCTCTTGTTTTTTCTAATGAGGGTGCATGTAACTTGATAAAGGTTGTATGAGAGTATCAAACCATAAATAGTTTCACTAAAACATGGAAATGACAAAGTCTTGTTAAGCAACAAAAGTTTAGTTGAATATATGAAAAGCATTGAGCTAAATGATATAATTAAACTAAAAGTAACTGTAAAAAAATGAAATTGCTATCATATACCATCTGGTTTGGTTAGTTCTTCAGAAAGAGAAAGTGCAATTGCATGATCCAGCTCCTCATCTTGATTATGTAATGGACCATCCTGAACAAAAATGTCCACATACAAAAATCAATGTTATTGTATTGGTAAGACTTTTGTTATAATCTATCAAAGCATGTACTATGTAGGAGAATAACTGGTAGTTGAATTACTTCTCTACTCGCATGTACTACCTTTGGTAGTTGAATTACTTGGAAATAAAAATCCTTATTAGACGATAACGCAAAGAAAAGCAAAAGCCTTTGAATATGGATGGCCATCTTGATTTTATAGAGTTATAATTGAATACTAAAGGACTAGGAATGCTTCAACGAAATAGATGGATGGTGTGTAATAAAAAGAATTTGGATAATTTAGGTTGCCATATCTTTAAATGGAACCACTTTTTCCTTTCGGATTCCCAGTCTTTCATATGCAAATAAAATTTTCAATTCAACCAAAGAGCACAATATTTTGAAGTCTTAGTTGCCTGAAATAGGGTAAGGACAACATTTGGAAACGGTGATGACTTTTAAAATGACCACTTTCAAAACCTTTGGAAACAGAGCAACGAACACTTCCACACACAAGTCCAAAAGTCATGACTAAGGAGCATGAGCACACCTAATTCAGGGATGATTAAATATGAAACGAATTGGGTTGCAATTATACTCAATTAAACATAAAGCAATGATTAAAATCTATATAAATTACTTAGAAGTCAAACATGACAACTTTGGAATATGGTAGAATGTTGGCATAAAAACTTTGTTCATTATACATTCTCTTTCGTTCATTTTTTATGCTTTACTTCCAAATTAGGTGTTTTCTTTGTTGGAGATAGAAATCCGTACATCTAGGTTGAACCATTAATGATGCCCACAATGAAGGGGCATGTAGCTCAGTAGTACAGCAGCACACTCGCCAAGGGAAAATCTGGGGTAAATCTTAGTATGTATAATTTTCAAAACAGGGATAGAGCTAGTTTTACTTGAGGTTAGGTAGGGGACCTTAGCCAAAGTGTGGCCTGACGAGGGTGTTGGAAATAGGAATACACACATCTATGTTGAACCCTTAAGAGCGTCCCTCATGAAGGGGCAAGTGGCTCACTGTTAGAGCAATCCCACCAACGAAGGACTTAAAGTTTTGGAAATGTTTCAAGTAACAGACATTGTTAATTAGCCTATTGTGCTAGAACAAACGGTGGAAGACCTACATTAGAAAGTGTTTGCATGGGCCAAGTGGCTCAGTGTTTGAGTAATCCAACCAACCAAGGACTTAAAAGTTTCAGAAATGTTTCAAGTAACATAAAATTGTTAATTAGCCTATTGTGCTAGGCCAAACAGTGGACGAATTGCATTGGAAAGTGTTTGTTGACCAATATTGAAGCCCCACCCAAGTTTGAAACTCAGTTAACCCACCTCATGAAAGGGCAAGCGGCTCAGTGTTAGAGCAATCCAATCAGCCAGGGACTTTAAAGTTTTAGAAATGTTTCAAGTAATAGAGAATATTTAATTATACAGTGATATGTGGTTTAACAGTAAGTTTCACTGGGTGAAACTAACGAGACCGCGGTTCAAATCCCATTGAGTATATGGCCTGCTATGATCTCACCTCAAGGAGTAGACTCCCCATTTCCTAGAGTCTCCGCTCTTGCTAAATCATAAGATCTGGTATATCTGGCTTATATCATGCTTATAGGTTGCTGGATATACTCTTGGTGTGATAAGGCAGCCACAAAGGTTGATCCTGGACCTCCCCCAGATTAGTCCAAGGAAGAAAGTTTTTGCTAAGCAATATTGAGGCCCCACCCAGGTTTGAAACTCAGTTAACACACCTAGCGTGTCTGTGGGCAGTTGCATAATGCATTAGGTTCAGGAGTATAGGGTCAGTCCCTCAGACATGACCCTAGGCCTCCTCAGAGACAAGTAGTAAGTTTAGGAATTCTCCTAATACCCAAAAAATAAAAAATAAAGGAAAAAGAAAGAAATTCTCCTAATACTGAAAAAATAAATAAATAAATAAATAAATAAAAATGACAGTATTTAATCACTGATTCTCGTGATTAAAAAAAAAAAAATGAAAAGAAAATAGACAATAGTTAATTAGTAGTTTCCAACTTTTCACTAGCATGTCCTAACATTTTTTGATGTATATGCAGAAAGACTTTGACTTCAGGATGACTCAGGGGTTGCTTTGTCAAAGTTTACTTGCATGCCAAAAACTGTTCTGATGTCAACTGACATGGATAAAACATGATCATAAAGAGATAAAATCTGATAAAACTTCAACAAAAAGCATGGATGAAGTTCACACTCGACAACAAGAATGACGTGGGAAGAAACATCTAAAGAAAACTTTTTAAGGTTCCATCTTTCCACTCCTTAATGATAGGTTTAATAAAATAATCAGTTCTTAATGAAGGTGCTACCTCCCCGTTAAGTTATAATCTTCCGTTCCCACATTTTAAGAGTAAAAAATAGCATCTCAAGGCACTGAGGCTGTTATAAGTGAAATTGTAAGTAGATAGATTGTGATGTTCGGAATTTCTAAGTGACTGGTGTGGAATTTTTAAGCCATGGGTGGTTATTAAGCATGGATTTAAGCTTGAACCCTGGGGTTTTCCAGTTCACAATTAATATAAAATCTATTCAATGGTCAGAAATTGAAAATTCAGAAGTTGCGTGAAGAGAAACACAGAAGAAGCACCTGGCAAATAGTCTTGGAGAAGAAGGTGTACCCACAATAGAATGAGCATCGACTCATGATCAATTTCCAAAGGCCAAAATTATAACCAGTATGTATGGTAGAAGCTGGGAGAACCTGATAAGACTAACCATCCTGGGCAGAAAATGGTTTAGGAGACACCTTGGAGAAGCCAACTGAAGAACCAGTAGGAGAATAGGACAACTTTATCTTATACAGGTTTGCAACAAGATATGTATTCCCTGATCCTTTCTCTGAATCATGGCTCTTCACCTGAGAACAACTTGTGGGTGTTGACCTAGAGGTAGAATGAAATCGGTGTGTCAAGCTTTTGGGAATAAATATATTGAGAAGAAACGGCTTAGTATTTTCTCCCTTACTCTTACATGACCCATTTATATAGCTTCCACTTGTCTTCCTCTTGTCTTGCTTTCCTAAACTCCTCTCCTCTGCTTTATGTTTTTCTATTTGCACTTCCTCATTTGATCTCTTCTGCATGGCAGCCTTCTGCTCCACCAGATCACTCAGGGACAATTCATAAGCTGATTCAGGCATTCCTTCAAACATTTTCATGAGCTATCTAAGATAACATAAGTAACAAGAAGCCAACAAACATTCACAATTAATTATCAAGTTAAGAGAAATCTACCCTAATCTACAAGCATCTTGATTTCTCAACATGGTATTGGAGCTAGGTTGAAGGAAAGGCAGATTGAAGATAACAGTTTGTTGGCTTATTTGCTTATCCCTGTGGTACCTTAAGCAAAGTATCATACAAATTCTGTGACATCCTTTCCTTAAAATACAAATTGAAAGAGGCACAGTACCTCTGTGATTCAAGCTGAAGAAAGACATCAATATTCCTATGAACCGAGCTCATCAATAAAGGAAGGACCGAAATAATTAAGGGCTAGAAAAAGAGACCTATAATACATGCAAATACTCTATGGCATTATCTCTGTAAATCAAGTATGAAATTCATATCTCTATTGTCGACAAAATATTTGGCATAGGTACAGATATTTGAGTCTCTATGTTGATTTATGAAGCAAGTTTCCTGTACTAATGTGAATTTCAGAGGTACCTTCTCCTATGATAAGCATACAATTCATTATCTTTATAATCTACAAAGTACTCAAAGAAAAAGATAATGGCTTATATGAAATCAGTTAAAAGAAGACAACCTATTGTGACAATACTTTCAGTGGCAATCTGAGCATGACTGTGCGCTCCTTTCTGAATCGAAAAGACCAAGTGTATTCATGATATTTGTATAGTTTGAGTAACCAAAATACTGTGGCTGACATCTATTACTGCTGAGTTCAAAGGCTAGTCTGAGAGTATGAACAAGTCCAAAATTTCCATAATGATTGAAGCAAGTTTGTTTGGGAAAAAACGAATATCTGAGGTACTGTTCTTCGATCAATACAAAAACGTTCTGTGACACTTCTATGAGGTATCTGAAGCTTACTATAGCAAAAAATATTTGAAGATTCAAGGCATCAATGATGACACCAACATGAAACGATACAAGGTCTATCTAACACTATATAAGGCAGCTCGACTCATTTGGGAGACTATCCATCTTTGACATCTAAAAAAGACCATCATCTTCGTAATCAATGCAAATCTGTGGCACTGTGAGACGAAGGATAGAAGTGCATTGTGATCTGAAGTTAAAAGAAACCAAAACCATGTGGATCATCTCTGAGGCATTTAAATGTACAAATGATGAACTTAAAGACATGCAAAACAAGTCTTATCTGTGACATAAAGGACTGAGCATCTCTATACCTTTGTGCAAAATGAATCAAAAGTCTGCAATCTACTCTATGCTACAGGACCAAAAGACTAAGGTACATAGTCTATAGAAGGGACCAAAATCATCACTGTGAATAAAAGCCAAGATTCTGATCAATTCCAAGTCTGAAGCTGCACTTAATGACAGAATTTACATTTGTGAAAATTCTGAGCATCTCTATGACAAGTAGAACATGTATATTTGTGATTTGAACTATACAAAGACATACAAAACTTTTTGAATCATCAAGAATTAGAGTTTAGTGGCATCCTGTGCGAAAACCTGAGGGATGCCACTTCGTGACAGAATTTATTATGATGATATAAGGCCCATCTCTGTGACACTATAATATGTAGCCAGTAGCAGCATTATATCTCTTCATAAGGACTGTGAGGGTATAGGGAATCTGTGATTTATAATTTTATAGCAAGAGGAAAAAGGGCACATCCAATTAAGGTCAAGATGAATCATCTCCTCCTCCTAAGAAAAGTCAAAGTGAAGTTCCTAAGAGAATTCAGAGTACTATAGAAACATCAACTTTGAAAAGTTCAGATTATGGTATTTCATGCTAGACAACAATTGTGAACGTTCCAATGCCTTTGGTTGAACTTGTGAAGTTTCCAACATGCAAGAAACAAATTGGATAGACATTATGATTTGAAGTTACAAAATCTCAAAGATTGAAATTATATGGGAAAGAGGATCCTCATATTATCCTCGCGTCAACCTATTGAAGATCAAATATGAACCCTTTGCATGAGCCCTTCTTCATTTCATTGGTGGTAACAGTTTGGATTTCGCACAACTGTAAGCTAGACTCTGAAGACGCCATGAATGTAATGGCACTTGAAGTTCCAAAGAAAATGGATTTAAAGACTTCAAGACCCTATCGAAATGTATGTGAATTTTATTCCCGAGAGATTCCTTCAGTGGGTTTGATCAAGAACCTCCAAGTCCATTCAACAGCTTACCCTAATGTCTTCATCATTATAGACATAGTAGTGTTGGACATTCGTGCAACAAGGGAATTTTGTTGTCACGCAAATGGACATCAAATATGGACACATACAAATGAATTTCCCATATACTACCATCCTAACTCCTTTTGTTGAGACTATTATATTGTACAAAGAACCTTTCAGTGAAAACCATGTTGAAGCGCAAGGAAACTTGAGAACTATTTCACTTGTTTGGAGGAAAGCATGGGATCATACACTGTACTTGCAACAGAGCTAGCACCAAGGACAAAATTTACAGAATTTACATTTGTGAAAATTCTGAGCATCTCTATGACAAGTAGAACATGTTTATTTGTGATCTAAAATATACAAAGACATACAAAACTTTTTGAATCATCAAGAATCAGAGTTTAGTGGCATCCTATGTGAAAACCTGAGGGATGCTACTTCATGACAGAATTTATTATGATGATATAAGGCCCATCTCTGTGACACTAGAATATGTAGCCAGTAGCAGCATTATATCTCTTCATAAGGACTATGAGGGTATAGGGAATTCGTGATTTATAATTTTATAGTAGGAGGAAAAAGGGCACATCCAATTAAGGTCAAGAAGAACCATCTCCTCCTCCTGAGAAAAGTCAAAGTGAAGTTCATAAGAGAATTCAGAGTACTACAGAAACATCAAATTTGAAAATTTCAGATTATGGTATTTCGTGCTGGACATCAATTGTGAACGTTCCAATGCCTTTGGTTGAACTTGTGAAGTTTCCAACATGCAAGAAACAAATTGGATAGACATTATGATTTGAAGTTACAAAATCTCAAAGATCGAAATTATATGGGAAATAGGATCCTCATATTATCCTCACGTCAACCTATTGAAGATCAAATATGAACCCTTTGCATGAGCCCTTCTTCATTTCATTGGTCGTAACAGTTTGGATTTTGCACAGCTGTAAGCTAGACTCTTGTTAGTATGAATCCTTTGTCGAAGTGTACGAAAAAAGACCACTTTAGCTACGCATAACTAATATCCCTAACATCAAATATGGCTGCCAATATCTTCAAATCTGCAGTTATTTGATCAAGACAAGAACTGCAAAAAACCAGATCTATGCATAGAAAGACATTAAGCAGTAAAAAGAAGGTTTTGCTCCATATATCCAATAGACAAGACAAGAACAATTTTTGAAAGAATTTTTTGTATTAAGGGCACCTGGGAGGAAAACAAGAAGATGTTTCCAATTCTCCTCAATGGGATGGGTTCCTAGAAGTCCTCAGCACTTCAGATCTAGCATTTCTCTCTCCTATTGGTGTAGAAAACCCAGACAAAGATAGAACTCAAAGGGAGCTCACACAGCAAATAATGGAAAATATGACAATGATAATGGCTCAAAGTCAGACCAAGAGTTTAGATCCATAGTGATCTAATAGGCAACAAAAGGTGAAGAATGGTAGGAAAAACCCTCCTATTTATAACAAAATATTGGGTCATCCTAGATCTTGGTGCATGATTAAAATAATGTTAACCAAATCTAGATCCACCTTTTATGGAATATTTTATTATATTTGTTGGAGGGAAAAAATATTTGACTTGGGTCAAATCCCTTTATTTGTGAATAATAAATAAATAAATGATTTATTTATCATTTTAAGGAAGTGGTTGAAAGATAATCAAATAAATAATGATTTATTTAATTATTTATAGGTGATTTAGTCATATTTAACAAGGAATTAAATAATTATTCCTAGAAAATAATAAGATAAATAAATATTTATCTAATTAATTTCTTTGTTTTGGGTTAAACATGACCAGGAATAATAATTAAATTATTGTTTAATTAATTATTCCTTGAGGAAAATCAAGCAAATATAGGTTTGTTTAATATTTCCTTTTGGGGTTTCCTGTTTAGACCATAAACAACCTAATAAATGTGTTTTATTAAGTTATTTTACATAGTGAAGGCAATTTTACTTAGGGTAAAATTAGTCTTACATGGTGTACTTGGGTCCATCTAATGATAGTAGGTTAGATGACCAAAAAATGGTGTAATAGATTGCCCCCCAGCGTGCGAGTGTTAGGAGAAAATCGTATGACCGAAGTACGTTGTAAGAATTCAATCACCAGACATCAAAAGGGAAGTCAGAGAGAGAAATGTAAGGTAGACTAATGTGCTGAAGAACTAGACCCTGAGGATACGAGACTTACAAGTTCAACAAGTCTCTTTTTATGAGAGGGTACCTATGCTAAAGGCGGCGGGGGAGGCATACCTATGCCCACCGAGACAAAGTAAAAAAGAATACTGTGTCCAGTAAACAAGGGACCGAACCATAAAGTACAGCCAGCATAACCATGAGCCAGATAAGAATACAATGAAGAATCCCACATACATGCTATGCCTAGGATAACAGCCAGGACTTATACAATAATATTTGAGTACATGAGATACAAATACAACCCAAATGCCTCCTATAAGCGGGGAAGGGCTCACAAAATCTGACTGATACATGCAAATCAAAGAGGCACTCCAAGCAGCTAAGGCCGACATCATCAAATATATGGAGTTGCATCGAAGGCTGCAATGAAGAGGTCATCCGGGCATGTGGGGGGCTACCCGCAGGGCCACCCCCTCATGAGGGTTAGGACATCTCACACACACCTGGGAATCACCAAGAGCTGCTGCTACATCACTGAACCATCAAGTATACAGATCTCGATCATGCTGAAAGGAGCTGGAGTGGAGAAACAATCAAGTCAAAGGGAAATGAGAGATCCCTTTGCCTGATCCAAGGCACCGAACAAGAGTGGAAGCTGGAACCAAGGTACACCGCCCTCTAGACCTATCTTCTGGAATAAAGGAGCTGATGTCAACAGAAGGAGGTCCACCATAGGTGAGGCAATGAGAGATCCTCAACTAAGGCACGAGAGAAAATAATAGAGCGATGGACAGACTAATACCAATGATGATGGTGGAATGGAGGGGACTGAGTAGCGAATGGACGACTTCCCTTGCTAGAGCATAAAGGGCATGAATGACATGGCAACGACTGACACAATATCATCAGGGATAAGGGATAGTGGGACAGAAGGCCATAATGTGCGACACAAGAGATAAACCAAGCAATGAAGGATGGAGGACTATAGCGGGGTACAAAGGGACTCGGGATAGACTCCATGAATGCGATGATGACTCCACTCGGATGCTCTAAACAAGGGCGACTCGATGGTGTTGCCACACAGTAAAGGTCCAATGGGGGGCCATGAAAACATGAGTACAAGATGGTAACTCACGACGAAAATCGACACGAACAAAGACAAGTAAGGAGGCAAAGTGGTGCCCCAAGTACAAGTGTTGTAAGTGAAGAAATGCGATTTTAAGGAGAGGTGAAGTGACCCATCTTGGACAAAATGTGTCCTGGTGAAGTACCAAATCAAAAAAAACTAATAGATACCCATTTTAGGGCTCGGTGAGAGCTTTCCAACAGTGCAGACGGTTTGTCAAACGGAGCTACGGTATGGTCGCAGCAGGCGAAAGAAGAAACAAGGGTTCTCTTGTAATAAGGCAATTTTCCCTCCAAATCCACTCATTTGCTAGTGTTGCTGTAGTAAATGTAGAGAGGAGAGAAGGCCCTAAATCTTGCGGTGAGCGTAGCGGACAAACCGACCGTTGGAATCGAGATCCGTCAGTTGCAGGTAAGAGGCCTAACCTTACTCTCTCATTTTGATGGATTGAAAGTTTAGATTAGGGCCCAGAATCTTAGGAACAAATCCCCTTGCATCTTTTCATCTGGGTCACACTTTTTGGGCCAAAATCTGCGACCTAGGGCGCAATTTTTGAGCAAAAAGGTGCGACCTGTCCCAGGATTTGGCAGAAAAGTGTGACCTGGAAGATGAGGGGGTTTTAGTGTTGTTTGATGGCTGAGAGTTGGGTTTTTGTGTTTGGTTACAGTATTCCCTATCTGTAGGCTGACAATGATAATGTTTTTGTGCAGATATGGCAGATATACGGGTGAACTGGAGAGAGAGAGACCTGGGTACATTACGGGCAGAGATCCAGGCAGATCAGGGTGTCCGTCGTGTGTTGGCCAGGTTTGGGGTTCTGAAGTTTTTGGAGAACCCTTTGATGAGAGCTCGAGAGCCCTTGTTGGCCCGGATTATCAGTTATTGGGATCCAGAGCATGAGTTCTTTGTAGTGCAGGGGCATAGGATCGAACTGACAGTCCAGGATGTGTATTTCCTGATAGGTCTCCCGCCACTTGGGATGATGGGAAATACGCAGCCAGTGTTACTGCGGGGGTGGAACATCATGGAGTTCGTGGAGCGGCATTGTCGACCGGGTCTCCAAGTCAAAGGGACGTGGATACTGATCGGGGACCTAGAGAGATTGGAGACTCGGGCAGTGGTTGCAGCGGTGCTGCGGATCCTGGGCAACCAGATGTTCCATCACATCACTGGGGGGCAGATGATGATCGTAGAGAGTGTGTTGAGTGGGACCTACTATGGGTGGGCCCAAATGATGTTGGTGTCGTTAAAACGACAGTTGTCGCTGTGCAAGCGGCAATTGAACCACGATTGCTCGTATGGGACTTTATTGTGTTCCTTATTTTTTGAGAAGATCCCGACCTTACGACCTCGTATACAGCTCCTAGATGGGGGCCCGAGAGAGCCCAAGATGCACTGGTGGGGGCGGCTACTGTGCAGAGGAGGAGGAGGGGCGGTCGGATGAGTGTTTAGACCTGAGTTCTTTGCCCATTGGGATCAGATGTCGTTATACATAGATGACTATCCCTATAGTGGGATGAGTTATTGTGGGGATCTAGACCTACCACTTCCGCCTGGTCGAGTATGGGGACCCGATGGTAAGTGATAAGTAACTATTCTTTTTTGGGCATGTTAAAGTTATTGAATAGTAGATAGGGTACTGATTCATGTACTTTTGGTATGCAGATATAGCTCCGGTAAAACTGGCCGGATATATGGGACGACCGGCAGCATCTGGAGTTGCAGGTCCGAGTGGGTCGAGAGCAGCGCATAATGAGGATGCGGCCGCCCTTCTCGAGGACATCCGCCGTAGATGCGAGAGGTTGCTGACCGGAGTGTCAGAGCATGGGTGGCAAGACTTAGACGACCAGTACATAGAGCCATGTATTGGTCTACCCTCGGAATGGCGAGGTGTCATGCGGCGCATGGCGATGGCCAGTCAGGGGATACGTGATCTACAGGCTGCAGGAGCAGAGCCATTGGCTCGGGATCCGCCAAATAGTGATTAGGTGTGGGGCAGGTGGTGCCCCCTAGTGTGTATGTAGGGGCAGGTGGTGCCCCCAGTTTTGAGTTTTCTGTAACATGCTATGGGCATGTCAAATGTATCAGAGTAGATGGACTCTAAAACACATGTTTTGCGACACATATTATGGATATGCATCGTTTTAATGATTATGAATGTTATTGTCTTGTATGAAAAGCGTGTGATAAATGCCAATCTAGAACATGGTTTGCAATACTATCTACATAGTGATTATGTTCTCGAGGTACATGGTTGAAATTTATGGTTTAAAATTCACGTATCAAGAGTTTCACTCATAAATATCGTCTAAACAGCACAGGATTATGCACACGATAGACACCATTTAGTTGCATGACAAGAAGTAGGGAATCTAAACGAACATGCAGATGGAGGATGCGATGAGAGAGGGCATTGACTAAGAGACCATGCACTGCATCATATTCGGCCTGATTATTGGTGGCAGGACCAATGCAAACCCCGTTGGAGAGAACAAGGGCATGCAAGGGGGTGAAAATGGCCCAACCTGCCGAGGCTAGATTCTGGGAGTAACGACTTGCTCCATCGGTGTAACCGATATAGGGTGTGGACGGGAGGTCCTGCGAAATGATGTTACAAGACAAAAAATGGGGGGAGGGGGAAAAAGGATGGCAGCGTGAGTGTATAGTAGACATCGAGCAGCAACTGCAGGAGGGAGTGTGATGGGCAGGATGGCTATGACACATATAAAAACTAGACGGTGGTATATGAGGGCTATAAGAGGTATGGCTGGGACTCGGGCTGCGGAGGTCAACATGGATACGAGTGGGGTTATCCCGTGTGTGGGTGGGAAGGATGGGGTCATGGGTGAAAAAGGTTTCCAAGGGGGCATCCGGACGGGAAAAGAGGGGATGACGAGCAGAAGGGAAACCACATGACGCAGCAAAGCTACCTAAATCATCCGTATAGGAAGGAAGGCTCACATACGGATCATTACGGGGAAGGACGGAAGAACAGAGAAACAAATGGTCAAATGATGTTGAGCCCAGGGTGGTCGCTGAAGGGGGATCGAGCGAAACAACAGGGGAGGATTCAAGAGGAATGTTCTCCAAGGGTCTCATAGAGGATGATTGGTAGAGGATGGTGGTAGTAGACTCTGTCATCTGGACATCAGGGGGGGGGATGTCAATGGGAGCGGGGGGATCCTCAAGCTGTCCTGAAGCATACTGCGCAAGTATGGGAGAGGTGGACTGATTTTGTTCAACCTCATACTCTCGAACTACTTCTAAAGAGGCATGGTAATGTGTCAGGTGAGGACAATGGTGGGAATAATGGCCATGGATACCGCACAAAGCACAAGTTTTGCTGGTGAGAATATTTTTTGGGTTCTTGGTTACGGATGAGGATGGGAGAGAGGGGTCAGGGACCGTAGACTCAGGGAATGCGACTTCAACCATGGGTTAAATGCGGGGCAATTCAGGACAAGTATGGGTGGCGTGACCGACGACATCACACAAGGCGCAAGGCTTTGCAGGCGGAGGAGGAACCGGGTTAGTCGGGGTGACCTTGTCTTTGGATGCCCCCTTGCGAGATTTGCCTTTCTTTCCTGGAGCTGTCACCACAGGGGTAGGGTCCTGGGGAGGTGCAGGGGGACATGGTAGCAACGGAGGAAGTGAGGGGGACCGCTTGAACCGGTGTCAAAGCAAGATAGGGTTTGGGGTGACCAGGAGGGGTAGCGGCTCGAGGGTCAAGGTACCAGACAGGTATACCCAGGGTCAGGTTAGGGAGAGAGAGGGTAGCCATGACGGGGATCGAATAGACTCCGGGAGGGGGAGCCAGGAAAGGTATCTGACCAGCGGGATAATGACCAGGAGGGACGGCTCCGAGATGTTTAAGGCCTGGGGGAACCGATCCAGGGGGATAAAGGGGTTCATGGATACCAGCTGTAGGAGAAGGGCCAGAAGGAGGAGGTCCGGCTGGTGGAGATGAAGGGCTAGGAGTGGGTTTCGGTGGGCGAGGTTGAGTCTAAGGTTGCTGACTAGTCGAAGCGGGTCGCTTAAGGGCAGTCCGAGATGATTGCATCATGCAAACATTCGATAAGATGGGATCAGAGATATGAGGAGGGGGGAGACCAGGAAAAGTTCCAAGCAGGGAGGAATATTTGTAGACGTCGGGGGAGACACTGGTCAAGGAATCGACGGTTTTTTAATTGGCTACAGAAGAGATGGTCGTCTCCAGGGAGGTCTGAGACGGTGGCTCATGGTAATTCAACTAGTCGATGGTGACTATCTTTCCATTGTGAGGAAAAGACATCTTGCGAAAAATCGCGGATGGGACAGCAGACATGGCATAGGTGTAGCTTCGCCCCAATAGAATGTTGTAGTCTAAAGGGGCATCGATGACTTCGAAGTCAACGCAAACAATCTTACCGGCAAGGGTGATAGGACAATTGCGAAAAAGGCCAATGGGCTGGGAGGCGTGGCCGTCCCACGCTCGAAGGGTGATCATGGAAGGGGCCAACTCAGGAGATCCGAGTTACTTCCAAAACGAAGCGGACATCACACAGGTGGATGCCCCCTCATCAATTATACACCGAGAAATGTTGGCATTCAGGATTTTGACTGGGATTTGGAAGGCGACGGAAGCAGGAAGAGGAGGATGTTCTGATTGATGGGCGTCGAAAACAATCATTTGGTCATCAGCAGGATCTACAGTGCCCACGGTAGATAGCAGAGCCTTCTTTTGGGAAGGGCACAACTGGAGGAGTTCCAATGTGGAAATGGCAGCAGGAGATTGCGCCAAATCATCTACTATGCTATACGAATGAGCAGCTCGACTAGGAGCAGCATTTCGACATAACGGTCCTTTAGGAATCTTGGTGTGGACCTCAACTTTGGGTTGAGGGATATGTAAGGGACCATTGGATGTCGAAAGAGGCTCTGTAGAACCGAAAGAAGGGGACTCGGGGGCAGAATGAGCGGAAGGCTTGGGGTACTGGCGAGACTGAGTTTGAAGGTGAAGGTCGACGGTTGGGGATGGATCAGAGTTCATCATTAGGATCTGGTAATCGGAGGAACCAAAAAGGGAAGGTGGAGTGGCGACCTGTCCGTGAGGTGGTTGGGTAGCCACGAATCCTTGCTGAGGAAAAGGATCAGTAAACACAACTGGTTGAGTAGTTGTCACATTAGGGGGAGCATGAGGGGAGGCATGTTGTCCTCGTAATGTGGCTTGAGACTCCCACATTTGCGGCATCTGTGGTAAGAGGGGACAATCATGGGTGTAATGACCGTAAACACCGCAACACGAACAAGGCTTATTTGTGCGAAGAGGCCTGTCCGGCTTGGGTTGATTGCCCTGTTGCTAGTTAGCAGTGTTAGGGTCAATACCTTGAGGATTGGGTCCACGATTACCAGGGGTAGATTGATTTGGATTGCCTCTCCGCCTTCTTTGAGGAGGGGGATTGGTCACGCCCTGTTGTGCAAATACTTGCCCGGGAGGGGGATGTAGGTGCTGTTGTGGGGGCGGAGGAGGCAAGGGAGGTGGAAGTGTATATGCTGGAGGAGCTGGTGCACCAGGTTGCGGATAAGGATAATGGGTAGGTTGGGCAACATTGAGGTAAGAAGGAGCTTGGGAAAAAGGATGAGGCATGTCGTATCCTGGATACATGCTACCTAGAGGGGGAAAAATGCTAGAGGTGCTAGCCCCTTCCGGAGGGAGACCATAGCCCATAGGAGGTTGAGCATACGGATGAGAAAGGGCTCCAACGATATTGTCGGTGGAATGAGATGCCCCCAGGGCGTTAGCGCCACCGGGCCTGGGGAGGTCAGGAGGGACGGTATAAACATAACCAGACTGAGCGTAGATCAGGTCATATTTCAAGGCTACTTGGAGGGCGGCTTCTTTGGTTTGAGGGAAATGGGAGGCGACATCTTTTCCAATGGGAGGTAAGAGAGTGCAAAAGAACCAGTCCATATAAACCTGATCTTCGAAGGGGGGGGCTCGACATAAGCTCCGTCTTCTTCGCCATTTCTGGACATGAGTGGAAAGGCGGGTTGAAGAGGTTTGCTTGAAGGAAGTCAAAAGCTCTCTACCAGTATCGTATTGGAGAGGGAGTTGGAAATAAGATAAAAAGGCTTGGGAAATGGTTGCAAAGGTGGTATGGGAAGAGGTGGCTTGGTCAACATACCATTTAGAAGCGTCGCCGATAAGCGTGCGTTGGAACAACCGAAGACGGATGGAATCATCGGTAAGGAATTGGAGAAACACCACATGTGGAAAGATCGGACATGGTTGGTTGGATCTTCTCTAGCAAGGCCTTCAAACTTAGGGATGTCGGAGGGGAGCTTGGTTATAGCGGGCCCAACCAGCATCATGGCAGGATAAGGTCATTGATCGGCGATTGAAATCGGGGAGGCCCAGGGCTGCCATGTAAGGGACGAGGCGGCCGAGGTAGTTCCTGTGGCGGTTCTGCTAGTAGTAGTTCCGGCATTAGGGCCAGGATTACCGCTAGCGTTAGGCCCTAGACCAGACATAGTGAAGGTGACAGGGGGAGAACCAGAAGTAAAAGGAGAACCCAATGAATCAGAAGAGGAGTCAGAGTGCGGGCTCGGAGGAGGACTGGCTCGACGACGGCGGGACGGAGCAGGTTGACCGACCGGAAACTGAGGGTGAAGGCCAAGAAGTCTCTGGGAGGTGCGCCTTGGGGGCGCAATGGTGACAACACAAACACGGCACGAGGGGGAGAGGAATGACCGACAAAGGCAAGGAGGTGCAGAATCAAGTGATTACAATGTCGAAACAAGGGCAAAAAAGGTGTAGTGTCAATTGATTTTAAAGTCTTTGCTTGGCGGTGTAAACCAGGCTCTTCTTCGCTTAGGGTGAGTGTGTGGCGTGCGTTAATTTTAATTTTTAAACCCTTTTCTTTTTGAGAGAAAGAGAAAAAGTGTGCTGCGTAACTGAAAATAATGCTGCAAAAACAGTATATAATGCTTAAATAACAGAAAATTAACAGCTACTAGTGCATCGATTCAACCCAACAAGGCGGGTATCTCAAAACTAATCTAAAATAGGGAAAAAATCTAGTCAAAACACACTAAAAAGAGGCCGATAGATCTAGGGTCGAAAGGGACAGGGATCTAAAGGAGAAAGCTACTGAAAAGAGGTGTAGATCACAGCCAAGAGGCAGAGGCAAGGTGGCTAGAAAAAAGGAGGAAATCAGAAAAAAGCAGAAAGGATAGGGAGGAGGTCCTAAAGGGAGGTCCAAAAAAAACTACAAGAGGTGGTTTGAAAGGAAGAAGAGCTGATTTAAAGGGATCTGAGAATGAGGTATCAGATCTGAAAAAGGGAAGGCTGAAACTCTGAAAAATCAGACACCTGAAACAGCTAAAACTCTTCCACCAAAAGTGGAGGGTACTGAAGCCCTAGGGGGCTAGGTTCCCACTTAGATGAGAAAAACAGATCAGAAACAGGTCCAAACGGGCGGAGACAGAGGCTAGAAAACCCTGACAGAAGCTTCAGCAAAACCCAGAAAAATTGCAGAAAAACAACAGAAAAAAGCACAGGTCGCAGGTTCTGACCTGTTTTCCTGTTCAGGTCACAGAAAAGGGGCTGAAAAGTGCAACCTGGAGTCCAGGTTGCAGTTTTTGGGCTGAAAAGTGCGACCTCCAACTTCGATTGTCTTGGCGGCAGATTTGCGGAAAATTTGCCGTCTCAGTTGCGGCTGATGTCTGTCACCTGCGCAATAGGGCCAGAAACACACGGAAGTTAGAGATTTTAATGTTTTAGGGTTTTATAGGTGAAAAACAACATGAAAATAGGAAAAAAAAAAGCTGAAAAGAAACCCTAGGGTCTGAAGTAGCTGGATATGCAGGAATATGAAAAACGACAGCGGTCGTAATTGAAAACCAGTGTGGAGTCGCCAATTGTTAGTATGAATCCTTTGTCGAAGTGTACAAAAAAAGACCAATTTAGCTACGCATAACTAATAGCCCTAACATCAAATATGGCTGCCAATATCTTTAGATCTGATTAGTTGATCAAGACAAGAGTTGCAAAAAACCAGATCTATGCATAGAAAGACATTAAGCAGTAAAAAGAAGGTTTTGCTCCATATATCCAATAGACAAGACAAGAACAATTTTTGAAAGAATTTTTTGTATTAAGGGCACCTGGGAGGAAAACAAGAAGATGTTTCCAATTCTTCTCAATGGGATGGGTTCTTGGAAGTCCTCAGCACTTCAGATCTAGCATTTCTCTCTCCTGTTGGTGTAGAAAACCCAGACAAAGATAGAACTCAAAGGGAGCTCACACAGCAAATAATGGAAAATATGACAATGATAATGGCTCAAAGTCAGACCAAGAGTTTAGATCCAGAGTGAGCTAATAGGCAACAAAAGGTGAAGAATGGTAGGAAAAACCCTCCTATTTATAACAAAATATTGGGTCATCCTAGATCTTGGTGCAAGATTAAAATAATGTTAACCAAAACTAGATCCACCTTTTATGGAATATTTTATTATATTTGTTGGAGGGAAAAAGTATTTGACTTGGGTCAAATCCCTTTATTTGTGAATAATAAATAAATAAATGATTTATTTATCATTTTAAGGAAGTCGTTGGAAGATAATCAAATAAATAATGATTTATTTAATTATTTATGGGTGATTTAGTCATATTTAACAAGGAATATTATTTAAATAAGATTTAAATAATTATTCCTAGAAAATAATAAGATAAATAAAGATTTATCTAATTAATTTCTTTGTTTTGGGTTAAACATGACCAGGAAAATCAAACAAATATAGGTTTGCTTAATATTTCCTTTTGGGGTTTCCTGTTTAGACCATAAACAACCTAATAAATGTGTTTTATTAAGTTATTTTACATAGTGAAAGCAATTTTACTTAGGGTAAAATTGGTCTTACATGGTGTACTTGGGTCCATCTAATGATAATAGGTTAGATGACCAAAAAATGGTGTAACAACTCTGAAGACGCCATGAATGTAATGGCACTTGAAGTTACAAAGAAAATGGATTTGAAGACTTCAAGACCCTATCGAAATGTATGTGAATTTGATTCCCGAGAGATTCCTTCAGTGGGTTTGATCAAGAACTTCCAAGTCCATCCAACAGCTTACCCTAATGTCTTCATCATTATAGATAAAGTAGTGTTGGACATTCGTGCAACAAGGGAATGTTGTTGTCACACAAATGGACATCAAATATGGACACATACAAATGAATTTCTCATATACTACCATCCTAACTCCTTTTTTTGAGACAATTATATTGTACAAAGAACCTTTCAGTGAAAACCATGTTGAAGCCCAAGGAAACTTGAGAACTTTTTCACTTGTTTGAAGGAAAGAATGGGATCATACACTGTACTTGCAGCAGAGCTAGCACCAAGGACATAATTTACAGAATTTACATTTGTGAAAATTCTGAGCATCTCTATGACAAGTAGAACATGTATATTTGTGATCCGAACTATACAAAGACATAGAAAACTTTTTGAATCATCAAGAATCAGAGTTTAGTGGCATCCTGTGCAAAAACCTGAGGGATGCTACTTTGTGACAGAATTTATTATGATGATATAAGGCCCATCTCTGTGACACTAGAATATGTAGCCAGTAGCAGCATTATATCTCTTCATAAGGACTGTGAGGGTATAGGGAATCCGTGATTGATAATTTTATAGGAGGAAAAAGGGCACATCCAATTAAGGTCAAGAAGAACCATCTCCTCCTCCTGAGAAAATTCAAAGTGAATTTCCTAAGAGAATTCAGAGTACTACAGAAACATCAACTTTGAAAAGTTTAGATTATGGTATTTCATGCTAGACAACAATTGTGAATGTTCCAATGCCTTTGGTTGAACTTGTGAAGTTTCCAACATGCAAGAAAAAAATTGGATAGACATTATGATTTGAAGTTACAAAATCTCAAAGATCGAAATTATATGGGAAAGAGGATCCTCATATTATCCTTGCGTCAACCTATTGAAGATCAAATATGAACCCTTTGCATGAGCCCTTCTTCATTTCATTGGTGGTAACAGTTTGGATTTTGCACAATTGTAAGATAGACTCTGAAGACGCCATGAATGTAATGGCACTTGAAGTTCCAAAGAAAATGGATTTGAAGACTTAAAGACCCTATCAAAATGTATGTGAATTTTATTCCCGAGAGATTCCTTCAGTGGGTTTGATCAAGAACCTCCAAGTCCATCCAACAGCTTACCCTAATGTCTTCATCATTATAGACAGAGTAGTGTTGGAAATTCGTGCAACAAGGGAATGTTGTTGTCACGCAAATGGACATCAAATATGGACACATACAAATGAATTTCTCATATACTACCATCCTAACTCCTTTTGTTGAGACAATTATATTGTACAAAGAACCTTTCAGTGAAAACCATGTTGAAGCTCAAGGAAACTTGAGAACTATTTCACTTGTTTGGAGGAAAGCATGGGATCATACACTGTACTTGCAGCAGAGCTAGCACCAAGGAAAAACGCAGGAAGAATGTGGAAGATGAACTTCGATTTTGAAAGTTCAAAACAAGATAATGGGGCAAGTATAATCCTAACCTCTCTTGATAAGGTATTGATTTATTTAGCTATAGATTGGAATTCGAAGCTACTAACAACATTGCCATGTATGAGGCACTTTTTCTTGGTATAACTTCATCTAGATATCTAGGAAATAAAATTTTAGAAGTAATAGGTGGTTTTGACCTCATTGTATGCCAAGTGAAAGGGTTGCATGCTTGGAAAAATGAAAGGTTGAAAAGATATGGACAAGCAGTAACAATTGCCATAGACCAATTTGATATCTTGGGATTAGAAGTGGTGCCCAAGGCAATGACTGAAAAAGCCGAAGCTTTAGTAGTTTCAACCACCTTATTCAACCTTGTCCAAAGCTAGACCAAGGTGGCCGAATTGAGACGATTTACACACCTTCAATTCCAGACAACATCAAGCATTGGTAAGTTTTTGAAGGTGATGCAGAAATAGTTGGGTTCCTCGACAACACAAAAGAATTTGAAATGTATGAGATTGACATGAGGGAAGATGATTCAATAGAACAACGACCAACCAACAAAATCCCTTCAGGTATGGTTCCTTTGGAAGCGAGCTTCAACAGAGACAACATGTTTACAAGTAGAATTGAGAAAATAAAACCAAATCAGTATGAAGATACCAATGTAGGGATAGAGACAAATTCAATCTTGAGCAAGCTTCAACAGAGACAATGCGTTTACAGGTAGAATTGAGACAATACAAAAAAATGAGTATGAAGATACCAATGTAGGGATAGAGACAAATCCAATATTGATCAAGAATGGAAAAGTAATCACTTCGAAAGAGAATGAGAAGATTGGGTCTTTGATCAAAATATACAAGGACGTTAAAAGACATGACAAGAAATTAGAAAGAATTGCAGTTTTTCTTTGGCAAAGTAAACTTCATCTGAAGATTCATTTCGAATGTAGCAAAGATCACAAAACCCCTTAAAGAGTTGATAAAGAAAGATGCAGTTTTTATATGGGATGATGCAAGCCATACAACATTCCATAATGTCAAAAATGTTATAGTCAATTCTCCAGTTTTGGTGAGCCCTAACTTTGAAAAAGATTTTCTTGTTTTTTCTTTTGCTTCTAATTATACTATTGCAGGAGTTTTTCTTCAAAAGAATGAACAGGGAAATGAAATGCCAATTGCGTTTGTGAGTAAAATGCTAAGGGAAGCAAAATTGAACTATGCCATCATGGAGAAGCAGGCCTATGCTTTGCTAAAATCACTAAAGCATTTTAGAACCTACATTGGGTTTTCAAAGATTATAGCATTTGTTCCTCATCCAACAGTGAAGGATATCTTGTCACAACATGTTTTCTTGGGATCAAGGGGTAAGTGGGTTGCTAAGATTCGAGAATATGATTTAGAGATAAGACCCACAAAAAACAGTAAGGGTTAGAGATTAACAAAGCTTTTGACCAAGGGCAATGAAGAAACTCTTGGAATCAACTTGGTTAATGAAGTTACATCAACTGGCATACAGAGATCATCTACTACCTTAAGAATGTAACTAGACCCAGACACTTTCCTGAGCACAATTAAAGGTCCTTGAGATTAAAATATTCAATATACTGCTTCATAGAGCAAGTTTTGGGATGGATAAATCACAATGGTTTTGTTTTGGATCTGTTAGCCTGAATGAAGAAACAAGCTTGACTAATGAGATCCATCTAGTTTTGAGAGAGAAAATCACATAGCAAACAAAATTGTACATAAGATCCTTAGGGGTGGCTACGATTGGCCATCTATATTGACAAATGTGCGCAGATTTGTCAGAGAATGCTAGCCATGCCATTTTTTCATAGGACAATAGAAGTTAGCAACAAGTCCTCTCCAACCAGTTGTAGTTCAAGCACCATTTCAAACAGTATTCTGTTCTCTTGAAATTGATCTGCTGATGATGATTTAAACATCACTCGGTCTTCCTTAGAACAAAGGTTTGATTACTTTTTCGGCCCTTCATTTCAAAATTTTATCTCTTACATTTAAGGTTTGGTTGAGATATCATTTTAGAAACAGAGTGATGTTGATCCTATGAAGATATTGATATGTATGTTGTCCCTATCTGTTGAAGAAATGTGCCCTATATTGTGGGGTCCTATGACAATTCTCTGAGGTAATTGCAATAATAGAAATGAAAAGCCTCGAAAGCAGAAAGTGATGAAGCTACCAAGGACCACAGATCAGCTTCTCTGAAGTGTTTAACGAGGGTGATTTCCTGAGACTATACAAAGTTACTTCTGGAATAACTGAAGGCCCTGATCAGTGAGTTTTTTTTGAGCAAATCAAAGTCCTATCTCGAGAAAGATTCTATAGCAAGAAGGACATAACAGGAATAGCAGAATTGTAACTTTTTGAAAATTTTTGATCTATCAATAAAAGAAAATGCAACTCCTTTTGAATTTGGCATCTTGGACAAGGGCTATAGCACTCTTGAAGTGCTCATTCATGAAGAACCATTAGAAGAAGAAGCCACTGCTAATACATTTATGTGGTAGAAAATTTGAGCAGCTATGACCTGGTCTCATATATATATCCTATCCCTATCTTCTAAAGAAACCAACCTATCAAGGGTGGTTGTATAGGCCGATCTTATTGCTACTCCTTGAAGAAAAGGTCTTGAATGTGTTGATTGGTAATAAGGTTGAGAGCATGTGTTGAAAGATTCTCAGAGGATTCATTCTTGTGTGAAATCATACAATGAGAAAAATCCTATTACAACATATTGCACATGGAGCTGAGTTGTTATAAACCTATAATTTTTTATACAGTGCAGACCTGAGATATAGAGACCGAGATCCTCTGTACAATTCCATATCTTATGCAGTGAGAAGGATCATCTGACCAAGAGGGAGCTGGTGCCTTGGTTTGATCAAGCCTCAGCAAAGAAAGGATTTATGTGTCTCAGTGAAGATGTCCTTCAAGAGGGTATTAGAAATTTGCCAGACCCTCCTCTATTATCAGGTACAGTTCTTTGTTAAGATCTCTGTTAATGAGTGTTGTGTCACCTATCCAAGTTGAGCTGAGACTCTTATCCAAATAATATCTCTGACAAATCTAAGAAGACATTTTATGGCACCGTTCTAAGGCTTTCTAACCAGGATTGCAATAAAGAGGTAACTTATATTATTCTTGGCTAAGGTAGGTTGTCAGATGATGAGATTTAAAAGGACTACATCAATTGGTTGATGATCTTGATCTAAGTAGTCCAAGAGCTACTCTACATATTACTAAATTTACAGGTGATTTAATTATCATAATATGTGCCATCCTAAGTTACAATATGACATCTGAGGATATTTTGAGATGTACTAAGGATATTTTATCGAAATGTTATAGGAGATTGGAATCTATTCTGCTAATATTGTTCATAGTTTGACTAAATAGAAAGAAATACAATATGTTGAAGTTATGGTTATAGGTTAAGGTATGATAACTAAAATAGGGTATGTATGAATCATCTCAGCAAGACCCTTCACGAGATGAGGTATATACTATAGTTGAAATCAGCATACCATGCCTCATTTAAAATATGTCTTGCTGAGAATATTCATACTAAAACTTGTCTGACGGTGACAATTCCAAGGATGTTTTACTATATAATATTAACAGGATGCAAATCTTATACTAAATCCTTATATTCAATACAGTACTCAGATGTTGGTATAGCTATAGTATAGCCCGGATAATTAATTGAATCATTGTGTTAAAGACAACATAAATAATACAAATCAGCCAGATTGTATGAAAAAACCATATCTTCAAGTTACACCACTATCACATCACACAAATCACAATGTCACCTCTAGTATTGGACTAATGATGAATACCTTTGCTGGAAAAACTACTTGTTCCAAGATGAAATGTCTTACATTATTGTAGGTTGCTTTCTTTAAATGTTGATGACACTTTGATCTGCAATCCAAGATTTTAGTGATGCACAGCCTTGCTACTCAACCATGGTAAAAGACACAATATGAAGCCTTTGTTAAGGAGTTTGCATACCCTAACTCCTTTACTAAAGACAAGCCTTAACCATAGGCTTAACAAAGATCTAAATACAAACTTTAACAAGGTTAAACATACCCAGAATGATAACTAAAATAAGGGTATGTATGAATCAGCTCACTGAGACGCTTCACTAGATGAGGTATATACTATAGTTGTAATCAGCATACCATGCCTCATTGAAAATATGTCTTGCTGAGAATCTTCATACTAAAACTTGTCTGGCGGTGACAAGTCCAAGGATGTTTTACCATATAATATTAACAGGATGCAGATCTTATACTGAATCCTTATATTCAATACAGTACTCAGATGTTGGTCTAGCTATAGTATAGCCCAGATAATTAATTGAATCATTGTGTTAAAGACAACATAAAGAATACAGATCAGCCAGATTGGAATAAAAGCAAAAGCCCAGACTTTGGAGTGATATTGGAAGATTCTCTGATTTACTACAAGGATAGGTCCATGATATGATCCTCTCATGAATTGTTGGTTACTGATGATGAAGCTCGTTTAAAGCTACCTTCGGGATTTAAAGAAAATAAATAAGATACTAATGATTACATTTTGAGTAAAGGTATGTCTTATCCCTCCCTGCAAGTATAGCAAAAGACATTTCTGTTTTTTGAAGTGCACTTCCAGAATCATACCATGCTTGATTGCATTAAAAAATTATCTTCAAATTTAAATGTATCTCATGCTGAGAAAATTGCCAGATGGATACTTTGGGGGAAAGTATAATCATATGAAATATTGTAGAATCATCTATGGGAAGACAAGCTTAGGATTATGGTCTCCCTGAGTAAGAGGGAGTAAGAGCAGTTAAGTTTTTTCTTTACCAAGATTTGGAATCCTAAAATGCAGAAGTCCAAGGATTGCTCAGTGTTGCTAAGATATCTACTGCTCAAATGTCGAGTTGTAAGTCAGTATGTCTGTTGAAGCTTGTTAGTAAGTTGTGTGCCTTCATATATACATCTATATGCTGTTGGGTGGAGAAATGAGGCTCCTATTGATGTACCAGTCATCAATGCAATCATCAAGAACTAGCCTTGGTTTTCAGAAAGCAGTCTGGCACTATTCCCTACATGAAGTGATCCTTGATTGAAGATTGAGCTCTGGGAGCTCCTGGGGGCTTGGGGTAAGTATTGAGCCATGAGCGACCATAGGGTGACTGATTCACCTTCCCTTGTGATACCCCATGGTGGTTAACATGTGTGTAGGGTGAGGGGTTCACCTTCCCCTGCGATTGCGGACACATGTGTGTAGGGTGAGTGGTTCACCTTCCCCTACGAGTGATGAGATATGCATAGGATGAGTGGTTCACTTTCTCCTATGGCATATGAGCAGGATGAGGATTTCTAGCATAGAATTGTACACCTTTGTGTGGTGCAGGAATTTTGGTTTATGAGTTGCCCATGTGAAGAAAGGTAGTGCTTTTTTTGGATTTGTTCATGATTTCTAAACTTGTACAACATGGTGTGTTGTCAACTCTCCCTATTGTATAAACATGTGGAAAAAATCAGTACTTTCAAAAATCAACCCAAATCTTGAAGTTGTTTGAGTGTTCCTTTGTTTGTTTGAGGCCCCATTGCACACAACATTATGGAGAGAACAAGCCATTAAAGTAGATATTTTGAAAGGTGAATTGATGCCCATTTTTACCAGGTGGAAGCTGGTGGAAAGCAGGAGACGCTGTTGAAGATGAAAGTCGGGACGTCACTTTGATATCTGCAGTGCGGCAAATATGGATGCTTATATCTCCCGATAAGATCATATTATTTGCTGCATTTTCTACTCTACAAAAGTAGTACTGGATATCGGATTTGGCCTTCCTTCCTATTCAGCGATTTCTCGTGCGGGCCACATCTTGATCCACTCACGGCCAAGTTTAGCACAGAGAAGTTGAAAAATTTTGGGGTGCCTGCAATTGGGCTTCCACAATAATTCACAATAGCGGCTCTCAGAAGATTCCATGCTTCTTTCTCAGGATCAACCGCAGGTGACGACGCTGTCAGGACCTCCTACCAACATAGACATAGGTGTCGAAGACTTCTTTCAAAGATTGTCGGAACCGTCACCCTTGCCCGATTATGGATTTCGACGCGACAACAGAGATTTTCAGGAACTATTTAGGAGATTGGAAACCATTTAATCCTCTAAACAGGCACTAATAAGAGAGGTCGATGAACTCAAGAATAGAGTAATTGTAATGGAAGGCGAGAATGGTTCATTGAAGCAGCTGTTGAGGGACAACAAGGAGTAAGCAGTTCACCACCACCCCTCTAATGACAATCTACACGCTGAACTTCTCGATCTGAAAAATAAACAAGAGGAGACCAAAGCTCAGCAAGCGACCTTTAAATAAGAAACAGAAACACACATCAGCTCATGGGCACAGGTTGCTAGAGGGAGGGATACCCCCCTCACTCCCCCTCTAGCCGCAGTTGAGGAGGTGGTACAATCTAAACTCATGGAAGAATGCACTAGACAAGCACGAGAATTGAACCTCAAAGTGAGAGGGCTTCCTTTGCCTCTCACATCCTCAGACCCCATGGTGGTTGGGACCCTGTTACTCAATGAAAAAATAGATCTTCAAGACGTGACCCTTGATATAGCTTGGCTTGGGTACGATTCCACTCTCTTTCTCCGATTCAAGTCGACGGTTGATCACCTTCAGGCTCTTAGAGCTAAGAGAAAGCTATTCTCACTTCCTAGTAAGATATTCCTTGATGAAGATCTCACTAAAACATAGGTTGTTGAGCTCAAACACTCTAGGGAGTTGGTTACAGCAGCACGTCAAGTAGGGAAATGGGCAGTTATCAGGAATCTCAAAGTAGTGATTCGGGACACTTTTCCACCTGGATGGAAGCCCCATTCTGGGTCCTCCAAATGACTGGCTCATTGGGGGAGGCAACAAGGGGCATCCATTTCCGTCAATTGTTGGAATGGGGACAGGTCATTTTGGGCATCGCCAAGTCTATTATATGATTCTTATCGACTGTCGGATATATTATTCATCACCGAGACGCATGAGAGCCATGTTCGACCTCTCCCAGACATTACAGGTTACCATAAGTTCTCAACTTGTGGGCAGGAGACGAGGGGTTCTGGTGGTATCAAAGGTTTTGGGGGAGTTGATTGTTTGTTTGAGGCCCCATTGCACACAACATTATGGAGAGAACAAGCCATTAAAGTAGATATTTTGAAAGGTGAATTGATGCCCATTTTTACCAGGTGGAAGCTGGTGGAAAGCAGGAGACGCTGTTGAAGATGAAATTCGGGACGTCACTTTGATATCTGCACTGCGGCAAATATGGATGCTTATAGCTCTCGATAAGATCATATTATTTGCTGCATTTTCTGCTCTACAAAAGTAGTACTGGATATCAGATTTGGCCTTCCTTCCTATTCAGAAATTTCTCATGCAGGCCACATCTTGATCCACTCACAGCCAAGTTTAGCACAGAGAAGTTGAAAAATTTTGGGGTGCTTGAAATTGGGCTTCCACAATAATTCACAACAGCGGCTCTCAGAAGATTCCATGCTTCTTTCTCAGTATCAACCGCAGGTGATGACGCCGTCAGGACCTCCTACCAATATAGACGTAGGTGTCGAAGACTTCTTTCAAAGCTTTTTAGAATTGTCACCCTTGCCCGATTATGGATTTCAACACGACAACAGAGATTTTCAAGAACTATTTAGGAGATTGGAAACCCTTGGATCCTATAACCAGGCACTAATAAGAGAGGTCGGTGAACTCAAGAATAGATTAATTGTAATGGAAGGCGAGAATGGTTCACTGAAGCAGCTGTTGAGGGACAACAAGGAGCAAGCTGTTCACCACCGCCCCTCTAATGACAATCTACACGCTGAACTTCTCAATCTGAAAAACAAACAGGAGGAGATCAAAGCTCAGCAAGCGGCCTTTAAATAAGAAACAGAAACACACATCAGCTCATGGGCACGGGTTTCTAGAGGGAGGGATACCCCCCTCACTCCCCCTCTAGCCGCAGTTGAGGAGGTGGTACATTCTAAACTCATGGAAGAATGCACTAGACAAGCACAAGAATTGAACCTCAAAGTGAGAGGGCTTCCTTTGCCTCTCACATCCTCAGACCCCATGGTGGTTGGGACCCTGTTCCTCAATGAAAAACTAGATCTTCAAGACTTGACCCTTGATAGAGCTTGGCTTGGGTACGATTCCACTCTCTTTCTCTGATTCAGGTCGATGGTTGATCACCTTCGGGCTCTTAGAGATAAGAGAAAGATATTCTCACTTCCTAGTAAGATCTTCCTTGATGAAGATATCACTAAAACACAGGTTGCTAAGCTCAGACGCTCTAAGGAGTTGGTTACAGCAGCACGTCAGGCAGGGAAATGGGCAATTATCAGGAATCTCAAAGTAGTGATTCAGGACACTTTTCCACCTGGATGGAAGCCCCGTTCTAGGTCCTCCAAATGACTGGCTCATTGGGGGAGGCAACAAGGGGCATCCATTTCCGTCAATTGTTGGAATGGGAACGAGTCATTTTTGGCATCGCTAGGTCTATTATATGATTCTCTTCGACTGTCGGATATCTTATTCATCATCGAGACGCATGAGAGACATGTTCGACCTCTCCCAGACATTACAGGGTACCATAAGTTCTCAACTTGTGGGCAGGAGACAAGGGGTTCTGGTGGTATCAAAGGTTCTGGGGGAGTTGATTGTTTGTTTGAGGCCCCATTGCACACAACATTATGGAGAGAACAAGCCATTAAAGTAGATATTTTGAAAGGTGAATTAATGCCCATTTTTACCAGGTGGAAGCTGGTGGAAAGCAGGAGATGTTGTTGAAGATGAAAGTCGGGACGTCACTTTGATATCTGCACTGCAACAAATATGGATGCTTATAGCTCCCGATAAGATCATATTATTTGCTGCATTTTCTACTCTACAAAAGTAGTACTGGATATCGGATTTTGCCTTCCTTCCTATTCAGCGATTTCTCGTGTGGGCCACATCTTGATCCACTCGTGGCCAAGTTTAGCACAGAGAAGTTGAAAAATTTTGGGGTGCCTGCAATTGGGCTTCCACAATAATTCAATACAGCGGCTCTCAGAAGGTTCCATGCTTCTTTCTCAGGATCAACTGTAGGTGACGATACCGTCAGGACCTCCTACCAACATAGAAATAGGGGTCGAAGACTTCTTTCAAAGCTTGTTGGAACCATCACCCTTGCCCGATTATGGTTTTCGACATGACAACAGAGATTTTCAGGAAATATTTACGAGATTGGAAACCCTTGAATCCTCTAAACAGGCACTAATAAGAGAGGTCGATGAACTCAGGAATAGAGTAATTATAATGGAAGGCGAGAATGGTTCACTGAAGCAGCTGTTGAGGGACAACAAGGAGCAAGCAGTTCACCACCACCCCTCTAATGACAATATACATGCTAAACTTCTCGATCTGAAAAACAAACAGGAGGAGATCAAAGCTCAGCAAGCGGCCTTTAAATAAGAAACAGAAACACACATCAACTCATGTGCACAGGTTGCTAGAGGGAGGGATACCCCCCTCACTCCCCCTCTAGCCGCAGTTAAGGAGGTGTTACAATCTAAACTCATGGAAGAATGCACTAGACAAGTGTGAGAATTGAACCTCAAAGTGAGAGGGCTTACTTTGCCTCTCACATCCTTAGACCCCATGGTGGTTGGGACCCTGTTCCTCGATTAAAAAGTAGATCTTCAAGACGTGACCCTTGATAGAGCTTGGCTTGGGTACGATTCCACTCTCTTTCTCCGATTCAGGTCAATGGTTGATCACCTTCTGGCTCTTAGAGCTAAGAGAAAGCTATTCTCGCTTCCTAGTAAGATCTTCCTTGATGAAGATCTCACTAAAAGACAGGTTGCTGAGCTCAAATGCTCTAGAGAGTTGGTTACAGCAGCATGTCAGGTAGGGAAATGGGAAATTATCAGGAATCTCAAAGTAGTGATTCAGGACACTTTTCCACCTGGATGAAAGCCCCATTCTAGGTCCTCTAAATGACTGGCTCATTGGGGGAGGCAACAAGGGGCATCCATTTCCGTCAATTGTTGGAATGGGAACGGGTCATTTTGGGCATCGCCAGGTCTATTATATGATTCTCTTCAACTGTCAGATATATTATTCATCACCGAGACGCATGAGAGCCATTTTCGACCTCTCCCAGACATTACAGGTTACCATAAGTTCTCAACTTGTGGGCAGGAGACGAGGGGTTCTGGGGGAGTTGATTGCTTCATCAGAGATTCCTTTCGGAGCAGGATTTCTTTAGTTTGTTTAGACCTGACCAGTACCGGTTAGATTGGTTCCGGTCCGATTACCGATTCATTAGGTCCACCAGTCCAGTCACCGTTTTCGGTTTTTAATACTATGGGTTCGAGGGGTCTCTCCTCTCCCCAAGGACATTTACATTGTTGTTTGTTACTTCCCTCCTGCTTCTTCATCATATGTCATTCATAATGGACCTAACAGGGACCCCTTTGTCAATTTGTATGTCGACATAGCCCAGTATTCAGCAGTTGGGGAGGTTATTCTTCTAGGTGACTTCAACTCCCGCACTAGAGCCCTCCAGATCCCTCTTCAAAATTGGTTTGAGGACGTGTACTGCATCCAAGAGATCGATCAAGAGTCAGTGAGATTTCACAAGATGTCTGATGATGTATTGGGGCCCCTTACTGCCTATGGTCGACATCTTTTATACTTGGACGAATTTTAGGAGCTCTGGATTCTTAATGGCCTCCCGCGTTTCCAAACTCCCACTATTTCACTTGTAGGCCTCATGGTAGAGGAGCAAACGTCGTTGATTATGTCCTCTCTAGCCAGAACCTCCTCCCCTTCATTCATCACTTTTTTGTTTCCCCCATGCCCTTAGCTAACCATGCTCTTCTTTCTTTCTCTTGCCTTGCTGACAACCCCCCCATTCTCAGCCCACCTCCCCCCAAGGGCTCACCACGTACTACTTTTCGTTTTGATGAGGGTGAAGTCTTGAAGGAAGTTGATCTACTGAAGACAAATTTGTGAAATTCTCTCTGTGTTGACGATATATTTCTCACAAAGGATGAGAACTTCTTTAGTGTAAGAGGGAGTTGATTGAAAGTGTTACATGAGCTTGATAAAATACTTGTTGAGAATGTGGCATGATGGATTGTGAGCCCATGGCTACTTCCTTGATGAAGAAAAAGTTGCAAGAATATGTTGTTGAGCAAAGAAATAGCATTGATAGGTTGTTGGTGTTCGCTTTTGTTCAAAGCTTTGGCTAAAGCTAGACGAATAGCTAGATGTTACTAATAAAAGAAGTATTGAAATCCACCATGGCTACCTTACTTCTTTTGAGTAGGTTGAAGATTATGTAAGAAGCCTAGAATGGCTAAGGATCCCTTTGAGAGGGAGCATTGGTTTGATAGCATCATCGGGTTACCGTAAGACCTATGTGGTCACGAAAATTTGGTTCTGAGGCTTGCAATCATGAGGTACAAATTTCATCTCTCCTTGAGAGGATATTGATGGTGTACAAATTTCATCTCTCCCTAAGAAGAGATTACTTGTGTACAAATTTCATCTCTCCCTAAGAGGAGATTGATGGTGTACTATTTTCATATCTCTTCAGAGGAGATTGATGGTGTACTATGTTAATCTCTCCTAAGAGGAGATTGATGGTGCATTATTTTCATCTCTTCTGAGAGTAGATTGATGGTGTATTGTTTTTTTTTCATCTCCTCTTGTGAGCCCCATGGTGTATGGTGCAATGGTGCATCGAGAGCTCCTCATCTACTACCTTTATATGCTCTAGACACAGTGGTTCTGTTGGAAATATTATATCAGACATTTTCTCATCGAGTGACAAGTACTCTTAAGAGAGAAAAGTGGTCAGGATCAGATAATGTGTATTTGATCGCACCAACCAAGCCATGAAAGAGGCCAGTGAAATTGAATCATATCATTTTGGAGAGACAAGATTCAGGAAACATGATCCTGAAGATTTGGTTATTAGTCACTGTGTTGCTGTCAACCAGATGTGGTCTTATACTTATGAGAGGGATACTAATGAGGAAATATTCAAGAGACTTATTTATCCATTTAGGTTAAAGAAAATTTAAATCAAGGACCTCAGAAGAAGGCCAAACAGACCCATGCTTCACCTATTGTCAACCTCCAAGAAGAAGTTGAAAAGCTCCAGAGGGTGTTAGAACAAGTGAAGGAGATGAAGGAAGCATTGGAGAAAGAAGCAGACAGACTCAAGAGGAGGATTGAAGAAGAGCAAGCAGTGAAGGAGGCAGAAGAACTGAGAAGGAAAGCAGAACAAGATGACCTAGTGAAACAATTGGCTTTGGAAAATGAACAAAGAATCAAGCAGCAGGAAAAACAAAGGAAAATAGATGAAGAGCTTTGGAGGAAAATGGCGTGCCAAAAATAACATGGACCCAAAGAGGCTAATTGATATATCAACTTCATGGGGCTACAATGTTTGCATGCAAACTCCATTTAGGAAATTTTTTGGACCAATACAATCCATACTATGTGTCTTTAGCCTATGACAAATGCCAAAAATGCAAGGGAAATTCCCAAAAAAGGCACCAGAAGTTTGAGACCTAAAACATTATAATATAACTACCAAGACATGGAATAATGTTGAATCAATGTAGCAAGTGGGTGGTCACTAGAATTCTATTGAATCAATTGTCCCCCCTTATGAATAAGTGGTCCATTTTGTGTTAAGTTCCTTCGTCAAGTGGGGAAAGTTTTGTTGAATATGGCTCCTAGTGAGACATGTGCACCAAAGTAGGAACATGAGGTGCTTATGAGAGGTGGAAAATATGGTTGAAGTAGTTCCACATTAAGTATAAGGTTAAATCCAAAGAAAAGGGAATTTTTTACTAAGCCAGCGGGAGATAACAAAAACACATGTTTTGGGCGGGAGAAATGTTATTTTAACTGGAGCTCTAAAATTTAAAAGAAAAATGAATACTCCCGCCCTCCATTTTTCCAAACATCACTTTTAATATTATGCCTTCAAATATCATTTTAAAATCATACCCATTGTTTTTCTTGTGGATGTTGAGCGCACTCTGTGATTCTTTGTAATGTCAATAATTGATTTAAAAGGAAGCTTCAAAAATAAATTCAATTTCATTCTAATAAATTTATTTTAAAAACATTGATGGCGAACCACACAATGAGTGGTTCGAAAGGCGTGTACCTTAAAAATTTTATGTGATTTATCCAGAAGAGTTTTTAAAGAAATTAATTAATTAATTATTAAAATAAAATTGAGATAAAATAGTAAATTTAGGAGAGGTTTTTGCAACCCATGGTTTTGCTCATGGTATTCCACCTTGCCAACAAGGGGGAATTAACCCAATCGTAGGTCCCAACTAGACTTGTTGCTCTCGTTTGGAATGGCTAATCCCAATGGGTTTTAAGGATTATTATAAGGGTTAGGGGCATAATTAGTTAGTGGTTAAGGGATTAAGGATTAGGGGCTTAGGGGCTAGGGCTTAGGGGAATAGGGGCTTAGGGGTTAGAGGTTTAGGGTTTAGAGGTTAGGGGAATAATGAGATAATGGTTAAGGGGTTATGGATTGGGGGCTTAGGGGTTAAGGGGTTAGGGATTGAGGGATTAGGGGTTAGGGGATTTAGGAGCATTTATGGGTTAGGGGGATAATGAGTTAGTTGTTAAATGGGTTAGGGGTTAAGGGAATATTATGCATTTAGAGGTTAAGGGGTTAATATTATGCATTTAGAGGTTTATGGTTTAGGGGGTTAAATGGGTTAGGGGTTGGGAATTAGGGTTTAATGGGTTAGGGGTTAAGGGGTTATAGGTTTAGGGTTTAGGGGGTTAAATGGGTTAGGGGTTTACTAGGGGTTTAGGGGGTTAAATGGGTTAGCGGTTAAGGGTTTAGGGGTTAGGGGTTAAGGGTTTAGAGGTTTATGGTTTAGGGGTTTAGAGGTTTAGGGGGTTAAATGGGTTAGTGGTTGGGAATTAGTGTTTAAGGGGTTAGGGGTTAAGATGATAGTTTCATTGGTCTCTGTTTGTGCATAATAGTTGCTTATTCTTTGCATCTCAATGTAACAATTTTGTAAGTATTGTTCCTTGTTTCCATGTCTTCTTTATTTATTAATTTATAGTATTTTTTAGCCATTGCTTTACATTTATTAATGAAATTGTCTATTGTAATCAAACCAAATGTATGTTCAATCTCCAGTTTCAAACTCAGCCACAATATTGTCACACAATTTAAGTCCGGAGAATGGCCATCTAATGAAGTCTTAATAAACATACTACACCTCATGACTACTCCAAAAAATCTTAAGTTCGAGTGTCCCACATTCATGAGAAATTTGGCTCTTATACTCTTGCTCCACCTGACTGTTACCTGGAAATACCCTTGTTTATTGCAAAAACATCCTAATGTTGTCGACCTTGTCCCTGAACAGACCAAGGAAACATATGTGACTGAGAGGAATGGAAAGCACTACAAAGTTGAAGAGAGTACAAAATACTAATATGGTTTAAAGGATAAGCTTGAAGAATGTAACAGTGTTGAAACAACTAAAAGTTGTCCCAAACAAATAGTTGATAATGCGAAACCTTCTTCTGTACCAGTCAAGCAAGACTACATTCATGTGAGAGCAAGAAGAGGCCAAGCGACTGATAGTCATAGCCTGGAAGATAGGGTATGGTTCCCCCTTTTTGATGAAATATTTGATCTACAATTTTTTCTATCAAAGATTAACCATTTTAACCTTGCTAATAAGGCGGAATTAACCCAATTGTAGGTCCCAATATGTCATGATATATACTAACTCTAGATATATATGAGAAGGAATAATAAAGACATAGACAAGGGGAGTCACAAGGGAGAGATGGAGATAAACTGAAGGAGAGGGGAGAGAAGGAATGGAGAGATAGAGAGAGAGGGAGAGGAGTGAGAGAGGTAGAGAAGGGTAAGAGAGGGAGATAGTGACACAAATTAGATGGAAGGGGGGCAGAAAGAAGGATAGAGGGAGGGATATAGTGAGAGGATTGGAGGGTAGAGAGAGAGAGAGAGAGAGAGAGAGAGAGAGAGAGAGGTAGGAGAGAAAGGGAGAGAGAAGAAGGACAAGAGATAGGACTTAAGAGAGAGGAACCAGTATCATAGAAGAAAGAATATGTGACCAAATTACTCTATATGGAGATGGGAGATAGGGGCACCCTACCTACCTACTAAATGTCTAAACCAAATGTGGTGTAAACGTCTATAATGGTGGTCGATTATACGAGGAGAGGATTTTATGAGGAGGCACTGGATTTTTAATGTGATGGTCTACGCAAATAGCTTGTAAGGCCCATTCATCAGGGTATTTGATGAAATGAAATGATTATCGATGATCACCAACTAATGGTACCTGTAGAGATTTACTCTAACAATTCTACAGTTTTCATATGCCAACAATTATACAACATTTTAACCTCATGAATTAGTCTCCTATGTTCTCTTAGCTGATTCTATAAGCACTTATTGATGTTGTCAAAGCTTTTACTCTCTAGTCCCATTGAGCTATTTCAGTTATTTGTGGACATTGATCTATTTTCATTTCATTCCTTCAATTTTTCTGACTGTTATGCATTTCCTTTAGCCAGTGCCTTCTTTCTTACCTATGTTTTTTATGCTTAAGCATTCCAACCAGCTAGAGCAACAGGGGTAGCAGGAGCCACGCAGTCCAACCAGAGCCTAGCAGGGGCAACAGGAGCCACGCAACGCTGACGCAGGCCCAGTTAGGGCAGCGCAGGGGCAGTGTAAGCCATTCAGGTGTGACGCAGGCCCTTATGGAGCAACGCAGAGGCCGACGCAGGCCAGTTAGGCTGATGTAAAGGGATTCAGAGCAGCGTATTACTGTCATTTTTATTTCTCTGTTGGGTGAACCAATTTTGGTGCCTAGGATTGTTGTACTTAGATTTTACATAATAATGAAAACCCTCCAGAGCTATCTGCACCGGTTTTCCCACATTGGGTTTTTTTGTGGGATAGTTGTCCAGAAAATCTGTGTGTCACTTTGTCTATGAAAATGTTATTCAGTATTTGATCTATATGTGTAGGTTGCTAGTTGTATTTACTATTTACTTCTCTAAGTTATTGAATATTTCAGAAATTAACTTGTAACTTAATTCAAGTAGGAGAAGTAAATCAAGATACTGCAATAGGGTTTCTTAGATTAAGAAATTTTCACATTCCCTATGTATAGCCCCATTAGGTCACCTAGGGCAACAATTTCCCAGGAATCTAGCTACAGGAAAACTTTTATCTCCTAGAGGCAGCTGCGTTGCTAGGTGCCCTCACTCTCCTTAAAAATTGGGCCAATTTTGACGATGGAATCTCCGGATACCTCAAGCCCTAGCTCTAGGATCAAGTTTTGCCTAGGTGTTCCCAAGGATAGAACCTAGTAGGATCAATTTGACCTATCAAAGTAAAAACACTTGTCTGATCCTTTCCCATCACCTTGTACAGGATAGGAACATCATTGGTTGCTAAATTCCATCCTTGAACCTGGGTTGGGTCCACTTGGCCCCGTGTGGTCCCATTTGGTGTCAAAGGCCTTTCATCAAGGACCATTTGGGAATCCAAGTTCCCAAAGGATTTTAGGGATTGAGAACTTCCTTCATAAGTCTTATTCTTCTCCCTCGACCCTTCAATCCCCCTCCTCTCTCCCTAGAAGATAATTCCCTTGCTTAAAAGGAAAGCAAGTCCCACTCTTTATTTTATCTTAGGGAAATGGTTTCAAGGGTCACTTCCCACCTATTCATTGACCTATACTCTACAAGTGACTTCCTAAACTACAGGGACTCCACCCATCGATGAAATTCTGTGAAGAGCAAGGAGCCTTAGCTATGGTGACAATGGGCTAAGCCTCCATCGTTTCCCTTGTCCTAACAGTTGCCCTCTTAGAAACCCCTTTTAGATCCACTACTAGTTTGAGTGGTAACAAGTTGTTCACAATTCCATTTGTGAACAACTCTTTGGTATGCCCACTTTTTCCATACTACAGCTCCAAGATGAGAAGTCCAAGGCTATGGAGGCTGCCCTTCTTCTCACTGAATCAATCCTCTAAAATATAGTGAACTAGGGCTAGTTGGTTGGCCCACTTGACTGTTACTTTAGTCCTTCAAAGTCTACAAATCCTTAGGCCTTATACACCTGCCCTTCTACCCATTTTGTTGTCCTTCACCAGAACAAGAGTCAGGGCTCTTCTTTGATAGTAACCTAACAACCCTCCAATTGTACTTGGCCTACCATCAATCTGCCCAACCACAGTCAATTCTTTTTACTGATCTAGGGCCCACAATATTGTCTTCATATAGGGCTCTTCAAATCTTCCACCTAACAATGGTTTGATACCTCTCAAGATCATTGTTCTTGTGTATCGACAATTTTATCTTTGTTGTCCAATCTATGAACAAATATGAACTACTACTCTTATCATACTTCTAACAATTTGTAGATGACTGAAATAGGGTCACAAATCAGCCACTAACAGTCCATGTGCTAATTTTTTATAGGTTTCTTCAGATCTTTGTCTAAAACTCTTTCGAAATTCCACCAAAATCAACTCCTTTTCATGTCAATCCATTCTTCATATGGCACATTTCTTCTGCATGCTCAATATTCTGCTTAGGTTCCACCCTCCTTTGGATCTGTTGTCTCCACACATACTGAATCTGCAAACCATCTTCCAGATCTGCAGTTTTTATTGCAGAAATAAACCTTGCTCTAAGGGTCACAGCCCATCTTCTTCTACACAAATTTTTCACAGTCTTAAGGTCATACCTTATGAACTAAACATGCTAGGAAATTTTCCTAACTAGGGCATTATATTTATGTACTTCTAATTGTTGTAGAACAAACCCTATCCACATATAGAAAAAACATGACTCTTGCCTCCATAAGAGACTCGACCTAGCTCATATGGATCCATAGATTCTGGACATTTCTTTGACTGAATCTTGACATGAACTTCAGATCTCAATGTCGACCCTCAAACTAAGGTTAACTCAGTCAATATTACGCCTGCGTCGACTTCTATTATGGCTCTAAATTACAGTGCAAGCCCTCCTCCATTTATGTTGGTCTTTATCACAGACCTTGCGGCCTACTAACCACCACAAGGAAAGATGGTATCAACCCTCTCTTCTATTTCATGTAGAAAATCTAACCAACGGGATTCAATCTGATCTTGTAATCATGTACTAAAACAAGATACCGAATCCTTCCTACAATTTGTGGAAACAAAACACAATCGCACAATCACATATAAGTAAGAGAAACAAGTTATCAATCACACAACACAAGATGTATCTGGGGAAGCAATTGTTCAAAACCCTCTATCTATATTTTGTATTAAGTCAAGGAATCATGAAACAACACAATCCTTAATCTCTCTTGAGATTCTCCAGCACTCTGCCAATTGTCTCCTGCTGATCTAGGAAAAATCGGTCTAGTACTTAGCCAATTCTCAGCCTTCCTTCAGCCTGCCTTCCTCATGCAATTCCTATGGAATTATCTCCATATTAATTAGGAAAATCAACCTTCCTTGATTGCGCAATCCATCATGGCATCCCAATGACTTTATAATTACACATGGGAAATTTTCTATAAATACAACTGATAGTTATGTTCCTCTAAATTGTGTTACAATAAGGATCAAGAGTATTTTTATTATTTAAAATAAGATAAAACCCTAAACAACCAAAACCCTGTCCTGAGGAGATGTAACACCAAGAGTTTATGGGCCCCGTTGGGATTAGTTAGGCAGCCAACTTCTCGGGGTTGTAACTTGGTCATACGATCTTCGTTTGACGCACATGGTACCTCGTTAGAAAGATCTCTCCGAGGACTACAATTGCTAATACGATTTCTATGAAATTACCAAACCTTTCATGCCCAAAAACATCATTTGGGGCCTCAAAACGACTTCAAAATTTCAGGACCCGAAAAACTGACAAAAATATTAAATTGTGCTATAATTAAGGAAACGAAAAAACTAAAAGAGACAATGGCGAGTGCCCAAGTGGAATAGGCGGGTGGCCACCAATATCCACCTCGATCACCTTAAATCGATTTTCTTGAGCTAACTCAATCATCATGACTTAGTTAATTGACACAAGTTGTTATGAGACAAAATTACAATTTATTGTCCAATTTATTTAAGGGAAAAATAAATTAGACGCCTCACATTCCTCACTCCTGGTACATAAAAATTCCTCACCAGTGTGGGTGCATTTTTTTTGTCCTTTCTAGTCACCAATTTGACTGTTTCTTGTTGCAAATTTCAACACTCCCTCTCAACAAGAAAGGAATTCAATCTATCCCTATCCGGTACCTTTGGAATGTTCTGCATGCTACACTTCTCTAGTGTTGTTTTCACCTGCAACTCCTGAAACTGAATAGCCTCTGAAAAATTGAATCAGTATAATGCATCTGTCATCAGAGTCTTCTAACTATTGCTAGCTACTACACCTATCTAGTACTGGATTCTCTGCACTGCTGCTGACATCTGCATCCATGCCCTTTGAACTATTGCTAACTCTATTTGTGCTCCAGTATTTGACATCTGTCATTATGATTTCTGTCTTGCTGACATATGACTACATCAATCTAACTGATCATTCCTACTACTGTTGTACTGTGGGCTCCTCGTAGCCAGGTTCGATCCATGAGACATGCCATCTCAATGGACCTTGCCCAAATTTCTTATCTTGGGATTATGTCTACACATAACCCCACCTTACACCTCGAGGTATGGCTGCTCCCTCTTCCCATCTAGCTCAAAATTTCCCCCTCATGGAGGTCTCTACTTGAGTGGACGCTTCCACTCAATCTCCTCTCTACTTCTCCAATTGTGGCAGCTACTCCACAATCTTCTGAGACTGCTTCTCATGAGGATGCATGTTGAGAGGTAATTTATGCTCCCTCTAAACCACCAAGTCTCTAACTTCTGCCTTTCTCCTCAAAGCTTTGCATGCATCTGGTACCTCAAGTGCATATAGTTTTTTGACTCGCGCACAGTGTAATTATCCTGAAGTTACAAAAAGTTTCTAAAAAAGAGTTGATTTTAAATCGATGATATCTCCCTCATTCGAGCTCCAATTTGATCGATTTTTTTTTCCATTTGGGTAGATTTTCGCAAGGAATCCAAATATTCTATTTGTTTTCAAAAATTTTACACCAAAATCTTCAAATATTCTCTACAAAATCACCGCCCAAAAAATTCCTACTCTGATACCATGTATAAAATCTAACCAACGAGATTCAATTTGATCTTGTAATCCTCTAAAACAAGATACTTAATCCTTCCTACAATTTACAAAAACAAAACACGATCGCACAATCACATATAAGTAAGAGAAATAAATTTTCAATCACACAACAACATGATGTATTTGGGGAAAGCAACTAATCAAAACCCCTCTATCTTTATTGTGTATTAAGTCAAGGAATCATGAAATAATACAATGCTTAATCTCTCATGAGATTCTCCAGCACTCTGTCAATTGTCTCCCGTTGATCTCGGCAAACTCGATCTAGTACTTAGCCAATTCTCATCCTTACTTCAGCCTCCCTTGCTCATGCAATTCCTAGGGAATTAACTCCTTATTAATTAGGAAAATCAGTCTTCCTTGATTGTGCAATCCATCATGGCATCCCAATGACTTTATAATTGCACATGGGAAATTTTCTCTGAATACAACTGATAGTTATGTTCCCTTTAACCTCTGTCTCAACTGGGTATTCCTCGAAAATGACATGCATGCAACTATTAATAGCGAATTATCAATTATCTGATTGATCACTCATTGTGAATTAAATCTAATTTAATTCACTGGACCTCTCACTAGCTCATCACTTAATTAGAACTAGTTAAACTGATTTTAACTCATTTAATTGAGTTAATTACACTTGCACCCCACTAATGCATCAATTGCAACTGGACCCCAAAAATATTAGAATCCCTCTAGATGCCTCATATTAGACCCTCAACTCGAATTTCTTGAGTTAACTCGGTCATCATGACTTAATTAGCTGACAGAAGTTGTTATGAGATGAAATTAAAATTTATTGTCCAATTTATTTAAGGGAAAAATAAATTAGATGCCCCACATTCCTCACTCCTGGTGCATCAAAATTCCTCACCAGTGTGGGTGCATTTTTTTTTGTCCTTTCTGGTTTCCAATCTCACTGTTTCTTGTTGCAAATTTCAACATTTCAAAATTTGATGCGGCCTTCACACAAAGACACCATTGAAATCACATGCCCAAATTCTCATGAGAAACCTCTCTTAAGCTTGATCTGCCATAAGAGAACCAACAATATGCCATCCTACTTCCTAGTGCAAACCGACCATTAAGGTATGCAACATTCTTCTGAACCCTCACATGATGATCTTGCTCTTGGAGGATGATCATGACCTCCCTTTAGCAACCCTTACTCGGCCCTCGTACTCAACCTACTTTAGGACTACATCTCTCTTCACCCCCTTGATGTGCCAGATAGTGGGAATACATGTCAAACATGCTAAGATGTGCCAAGTGATAAGGCATGCCAAGATGTGCAAGGGTGTGTTAATGCGTGTCAGGGACTGTCAAGACAACAAAAGGGAGAAAAAATTTAAACTACAAGGAAATGAACACATAAGAGGGTTAATAAGTCATCAATTTATATTTTCCAAGAGGGGCATGCTAGGCACACTAACACTAGGCGGAAATAGGTGCCAAGTGCAAAGTCTTAATGCATTCTTAGTGCTAAGTATTCCTTTATTGCTTCTCATCTAATTTCAAACAATTGATCATCACAAATAAATTTAATATTAAACCATGATAAATCATACGAAGGCATCTCAACATATTCCATACATGCTAAGGCTTTCCAAGCGCCAACACGTGCTAGAGATTGATAATGCATGTCGATGAGTGTTAAGGAGTACTAGGAAAAAACATTAAGGGAGCACTTGGTAAAAATTCATGGAAGTTAATTAATACAAGAAACGTGTACTTCCAAATACTAATGTTAATGGTCAGTGTTAGTTGTCATGCCAAGGAGGGAGTGACAAGGTATGCTAAGCATTGGTAAGGCATGCTATGGAATATCAAGGCATGTTAATAATTCCCAAAGTGTGCTTGGGGGTTCCAAGGTGTGCTAATTATATCATGTGCCAATTAATAGTGACAATATATGCCAATACATGCTAGGTGCTAAGGATGTGGCGCAGGGTGCCAGGTTATGTCAATATGTGTCAAGGTGATGCAAGGGCATTGGAGTTTAGCCAGCAATGTGAAATATTGCTCACATGTTGTGGCTAGATAGGTTCAAAATTTTCATTTATGGTTGAAAGTCAGTTTTTCTATGAGGGTTGGATCCCTCAACAATTTGTTAAAATATATTCTGTAATAGATAGGCTTGAACTAGTATTTAGGGGAGGTTGAACAATTTTTATTTGTTTGAGCTTATTTAGGTTTAGTTGATGAAATCTAGGAAGATATGTTGTAATTAGGAGATTTTTTTTAAACTAGAATAATTCAATCCTCAGAAGGAGGTCGATTGCATTGTAACAAAACTATAAAATGTAACCTCTGGAACAGAGGAATTCGAAGCTGGCCGTGGAAGAATTGATTGTGAGAATTTGATCTCTATTTTGAATAAAATTACAGAGTTTATTTATTTGGGTTACTTGGCAATTTCCCAGAGGTTCATCCCCTTTCTAAAATCCATTTAAATTCATGTTCTTTGTGTATAAATTGAGTGTATTATTCTTTGTATAAAAGACTGGGAGAATTCAAATAAGTTTTGGTTTTCTTTGTTTGTGATCAGAATCGAGAATTTGAAGAGATTCGAGATTTTACTTGAAGATCGGCAGTGATCATAGGTCTCTGTTTATTGATTTATACAATGAAAGAAGATTTTTATGTGGAATTGAATTTGAAGGAAGAAAAGGCAAAAAATCGTGTTTAAGCACAATTTAAACCAAAGCTTTGAGGTTAAGTGGTTTTGGAGAAACCACTTACACTGTTGTCGCACCGCTTTTGGATGGTGGGTAGTTTTATTCATTTGGAATGAGATCCAATCATAACACAACACGTCACAGGTGAAATACCACCCATTTTGCATAACTTTTGGTTGATAAATTTCTGGGGTTGTTTGAATGCGATTGTCGTTCGATCTTAGGTGCTGGAGATCCTACGGTATTCGCATTGAGAGTTAAATGGGGGATAACACAAAGGTATGGAAATGATGTTTATTCCAATATACTTTTATTAAGATGTTTGAAGTTCGGAACCATTGCGAAGGTGTTTAAATTTTGATTCCGAAGGGTTCTAAATTTTAATATTTCTGAAGGTCTTAATGTTATTTTACTAGAATTTTACTAAGAGCTGAGAGTTCGGAAATATATTGCCGAGAGGGTCTAAAATGTTGATTTAAAATGAATTCTAATGTTATGTTCCAGAAGGCTTAAAGCACTGTTTGAAAAGTAAAAATATTTACTTCCGAAGGATCTTAACATTAGCTTGAAGTGAGTTGAATGATTCCGAAAGATTTGTAATATTGTTTACAAAGGATTGGTATTATTTAAAGAGGATCTTTTAATGTCCATTTAATTTATCAAATTTCATAAATTTAATGAATGAAACGAATCATAAGGAATAAGATCAAACTCCTCCGGAGTTAGAAACAATTGTAAGCAAGTTTGAAAGGCTCTCCTTAACGCCTGCACCCACACTACCATCACAAGCCAACAAAAGGAAGAACTAATAAGAGGGTTAATAAGTCAGGACTTTATCTTTTTGAAAAGGGGCATGCTAGGCACACTAATAATAGGTCCCAATACATGCCAAGTGGCATTGTGTGCCAAGTGTTAATGTATGTCAATGCATTCAACCAAGGTGTTCTAGGGCATGCTAGGGACTATATGCAACATGCCAACACATGCTAGGAGAGTTCCATGTTGTGCTAGCGCATGCCACCATGTGCTTGGGTGTCAGTGTCGTCACAAGATGTTATAGGTACAAAGATGTTCCAAGAAATGTCGGGTGCTAAGAAATTTTAGTGTGTGCCAAAGCATTAATTTAAGGTGTGCCCAGATTGTTGAGGATTGTTAGGTCTTTCTCATTAATAGAATTTTCAGAGCTCGATTATGTATTAAATAATATATTTCCTACACACAATAGTGGAACTTTATCTAAATGGAATTTTATAGATAATAAACTTAATATATATGAATCATGTGTTGACTCATAGGAAATCTCTATTCGACTAGCCATTACTTGAGGGAAATGATACACGCTTATTAATTCTTAAAAAATTGACTAACCCTAACCACTATGGCCTTGGACATATTATAAAAAATTCTCCACAATAATGGTATTAAATTGTTATCTTTTGACAAAAAATATATTAATAGGCACATAACGTCATCAAAAACTCATTGGAATGATCAATGATTGCGGACATTTTTTGATCGTCACCAAAAGTAACAAAAAGAACATTGGTGAGGGTCATTAAAAGTTCGTCACTAGAAGTGTCACCAAAGAGAGAATTAGTGATGGGCCTTTAACGACCCTCACCAAAAGTGAAATGTCTTTGGTGACGGACCATAAAGGACCATCACTATATACACTTATAGTGACGGTTTTTGGTGATCAATGATGACGGACATTTTTTGACCGTCACCAAAAATAACAAAAAGAGCATTGGTGAGGGTCATTAAAAGTTCGTCACTAGAAGTGTCACCAAAGAGAGAATTAGTGATGGGCCTTTAATGACCCTCACCAAAAGTGTCATTGAAAATGTCTTTGGTGATGGACCATAAAGGACCATCACTATATATACTTACAGTGATGGTTTTTTAATGACCGTCACCATATGTGACATTGGTGACGGACCTTAAAGGTCTATCACAAGCATGACCCTCACCAATGTGTTTTTTTCTTGTAGTGTCAGGGGGCTCTTTATCCAGACAATTTTCATCGGACATAGAGTCTAAATCAGGTAATTCAAACTCATTCTTGCAAAGCAAGAAATCCTCTATCTGTTTTTCACCCTCAAATACCTACCAATATTTCTCATTATCTGGTACTTCTGGTCTATATTTTGTTTGAATAATGATTCGTTTGTCACTTAGTGGTCTCAGATATGAACTAGCAGCGCAGGCCAATATATTTTCAATAATGTTTTGACTCCTAGGGACAAACACAAGCTCATATTCTACAAATGTTTTTAGAAGATCCATGGCATCATTTCTATATGCCCTTAATCTAGGATGCTTTGCAGTGTACTCTCCATTTACTTGTTTGATGACCAATTCTGAGTCTCCATGAACCACTATCCTCTTAGCTCCTATTTTTTTAAATAGATGCAATCCTAAGAGGAGAGCCTCATACTCTGCTATGTTGTTTCACTTAAAGTCTAGCTTGAAGGCATGACTCTCAGCATAATTGTTTTCAGTATTGTGCAACCATACCCCAACTCCTGCATTATTTTTAGTGCAAGACCCATCAAAGTTCATTTTCCACAAGGGATGGTTTGTAGATTTGTTATTAGTTTCATCCCTAATGATGTGTTCACCATTAGGTTGTATTCTGAGGTCAGCACCATGTTGTGTTATGTTTTTTTCTTTAGGATTTTCATGGAGTTCAGAGTGATGGGTAATCTGATATTTGCAGTCTTGGCTTTGTTCATTCTAGTTTTTTGATTCAACACATTGTTCCAGTGTTTCTCTCTTTTTTTCCTCTATATCTAGAGCTTCCATTATGTCAATATTTGTGACCTCTACTCTGTTGTTTGAATTTTTGTTCTCTAGCTCTTGCTCATCTATAAACTCATCATTGTAAAGAATAAAATAGTGTAGGTCTGTGTGTATAGAGTAAAGAGGGAATTTTTCAGGTTTCTCTAGGCTGCTAACCATAAATTTCATGTGTGCCTCCCTATATAGTCTTCTAAGCTGGCTAAAGACAGGGATTGTGGCATATGTCATATCCATTTTCATTGTGCCTTGTAGCTTGGCACCCCATGATCTTGACAACAACATGCCATACTTAGGAGGTACATCAACCACTACAACATCCATTACCATGCACTTGGCTGGGATTTGGGTCAAATTTACACAGAGATCTTTGATTAGGCCTAAACACTTCACTCTGCTAGAGTCAAAAGAATATAAATCCTTATAGGGTCTGGTTATCTCTAGGCCTAACTTTTCCATGATCACTTTTGGCATAAGGTTGTGTGAAGTTCCTGAGTCATGCATACCATTGTGTAGGATTTTGTCATGGATATTTAGACTGACATAGAAAGGAGGCACTACTCCTTCCTGAAATTTCCCTTCAATTTTTGGGCCAAACAAGAGAGCTGGTTGATCATCATTCAAGTTGAAAGTGTCATTGTTTTCTCCTAAGTTTAAAGCTTTCAAGATTTGACCTTCATATGCATCTTGGGTGGCCAACTCAGTAAGAGGAACACAAATTTTTATTTTGGCTATTTCACTCTCCAGATTAAAATAGGATTGACTCTTTGAAAGGTTCAATTTTGTCTTGTTGGCCACTGTTTTATTGGCAAGGCCAGCTTGCTGATTCTCACTATGTACATTGTTTGAAATTGTTTTATCAGGAGCATTAGCTGCAATGCTATTGCTGCTAGTTTATTGACTTGATTCATCAATGGTTTGGATGTCTTTGTCTTTGTTTTTGCCAGAACTCTCAGCTGCTGATTTGTTGTTTTCAGCAGTCACTTTAGGAGTCTTTTCAAGTCTTTTCTTAATGGCGATTTTAGAGGCTTTTGGTTTGGGAGTATCTAAGTTCTTTTTGCTTCTAAGATCATATTGTTCTTGGATCTACATGATGGCATTTTTGAATACTAACCTATATTCCTCAGATTCTAACTTTTCCTCATGCCAATGTGTGTATGAGGTTTGGTTATCTTCTGTGGAAAAGGTGTGATCTTGGTTATCCACTTCCACCATGTTTATGATAGTTCCCTCCAATTCTTCTATTATTCCTTCATCTTCATCAAGGAATTTTTCTTGGAATGGAGGTATGACTTGTTGATCAGAATCCCTTTGCCTATTTGGAGTGGTGTTTCTCCTAAAGTTCTGGTTCTGGTTTTGAGACTGATTTCTATTCTGATTATTGACTTGGACTACCATTTGCTCCATCATTCTTTCCAGCCTCTCCATGTTTTTGGCTAGATTATCCAATTTGGGATCAGATGTAGAAGCTGTGGTGTCATCCCTATAGGTTACCTTCTTTTCAACCCTCATTCTAGCTCTCTTTTCAATTAAGTTTGCTTCTACACTCACTGCTCCTTTCTGTATATCTTATAATGTGTTATAATCTCTCTCCCTAAGCTGATAGGCCATATCAGCATCAAAACCCTCGAGATATTTCACTAGGGCCATTCCTTGGGGAGGTTTCATGTGTGGTGGAAGAGCATTGTAGACACTGTTAAATCTAGTAGAATATTCATGAGCACTCTCTCCATGATTTCTTTTGAGATTCTTATACTCTGCTAATATTTGGAGAGGGTTGCTTTTGACTTCCCATTTTTTTATGAAAGTTTGATGTCAAGAGGGAAGGTCATGGATGCTATTAGGATTTAAGACTTTAAACCAATTTTTGACTTCTCCTCCTAAACTATGAGCAAAGATTCTCATCCTAATGGTTTCATCTTCTATTTCCATATAGTCAAAGGAATCTTCCATCCTATCTACATGATGTTGAGCTGTGGTAGATTCTTTTCTAGTGAAATGAGGGATTTTAGACTGATAGTCATTGGGTAAAGGAACTAGAGGCTGTGGTAACACCAAGGGAGCATACTATGCTGCCATGATAGTGTTTTGTGGAGGTAAAATATGGGCTTGAGCAGCATGTATATGAATGAAATAAATGCTAGGACCAACAACAAACTGTTGAGCAGATCTAGGGTGAGAGAGACCCAAGTTGTGAATGAAATGAATATCAAGAGGTGTGGATGGAGGGGTTTCTCTGTTCCTAATGTTTTGACCACTTTGTGGTGGTGAACTTGGAGGCTCAAAGTCTGCCTGATCTATATCACTGAATGACTTAGTCATTGGTAAATTACTCGGTGAATCTAAGTAAAATTGGGTGTCTTATAGAGCTGCAAGGTTTTTAGGTGCTGAGTTAGCTCTATTAATGTGTCTGACAATAGTTGGATCTTTGGATGTGAGAGACTTCCTAAGAATTCTCTCTGTATTTTCAACTATTTCAGGGGGATTTGGATTAGGATAAGCTTTGGTATGGATTTTTCTTGAAGCCAGTATGTTAGGCCCTCAAGACTCAATGAAGGAAGTTAGCCAGGTATGACAATCTTTAAGAGGCAGACTATCCTTAAACAAGAAGCTTAATCCTATGTATTTCCTTTAATATGGATGATGTTGTAATGAAAACTGGTCTCCCAATGGAGTCTTGTGAAAACAAAGATAATCAACAGGCCTACTGATCACCATTGAAGTCTTTTGGTCATTTAGGAATTGTGGAGTCGCCAGGTGGAAGGTTTAAAATGTTTCAAGGAGATTTACTCTCCACCACAGTGATTATCTACCAATATAAGGAGATTATGGGTCTTCTGAGGTCCTAAGGATGTATAAGATGGAAATCACTTCAGAAATTCCCCAGTGGAGTCGCCATTATGTTGTGGTTCCTGTCTTTTGGCAAGTTTGGCAATACCAAAAGACAAGACGACATCAAACCACTTTGGGAAATCAAGATCTAGCCCTCCTGGATCTAGAAAGGGATCTCTCTATAAAGGCAAATAATAGTATATCTTTGAAGTTCAATTTTAAGGCGTTAAGCTAGTTATAGGGCACAAGGGTTGTTGTTTTTTTTTTTTTTTTTTTTTTTTGGTTGGGAAACATGAAAGAAGGGTTCAATGTAAGGTAAAGGAGTGAGTAGAGTAGGATTTTTGGCAATGGGGAGATAATTCAAAGAAAACACAAGTCCATTGGGCAATGGGGTCATAAAAGGATTTACTTGCAATTTAATATCCAAGGCTTTCAAATGGGCTAGTCATCTAAAACAGAATATCTCTCTCTTAAGATGATAGTATGAGATGAAACAATAAGGAAATGAATGGGAATGACAAGGAAAACCTTACAAGGTGACCAATTCGGAGTAAGTCTAGGGACAGGGCATGCCTTAACCATCTATGATCAAACTCTTAATGAGGTGAACTCTGAAGACAACAATCCAGCAGTCCTCCTGACCACTTTTAGACAATGGAAAACATTTAGGTTTAACACAGAGTGAAATCTAAGATCAGAGAAAGAATTTTAACCTTATCTGCTTTGACATCAACTCAAAGGGATCTTAGAGAGGCAAACTGTTGGAAAAGGAACCTAGTGAGACAGGGCTAACTCTAAATCTCCCAGTTTCCCAATTCTTTCAGCTGAAACCAAACAAGAACATCTAAAAACAAGCTCTAAATTCATACATCAGTAAGCAGGGACAAAACCAACTTCTATATTGGTTAAATTATGTTGAATTTGTTCTTAGATACACAAATAGCAGAAAACATTACAGATAAGAAGAGCAGGAAGCATTAGGGTACTTGCAGCAGTATATCCTAAGCTAGATTACTTATTCTTATCAGAGAAAGTGAAACATGATGCATAAAAGAGAGAAAACATTAACAAAGATAGAAACACATCACCACTGATTTAGATCAGGATCCAATGAACATGCTTGTCATATTAGAAGAGAAAAACTAGTCACATACATCCTTGTCCAATAGCTTGATATCATTCAGAAATCATCTCCCAGCCTATTTACAACTACTACACATAGAACTCTATCTCAGTGAAACAGCTTACAATCCACGGTTAACCAACATTTACAATGTATTTCTCATGAGTTCTTATAGCTAAAAAGAGTGACAGTAGTGGTGGGTAGAACTTAAATGACTCATTAAAATAGAGGGAGAAGTGTTTTGGAGGCCCATTCTATTTTAATGTCTTCACATTAACTTTCAGTACTCTTTGGATGAATTAAGGGTCTTCTACAGGCTGATAATAACTCCAAAGGTATGTTATTGAAGTACCTTCTGGCTGTTTGTACTCTGTTTTTACTTTGGGACAAGAAAGGATGGAGATTTTCCCTTCAGGTCTTCCAAGCTTTGTAACTAAATCACTGACAGTTTTTAGGACTTCTGTCAGGGTGATAATCTTCTTAGGAGCTTGATGGAGAATAGAAAATGTTGTGGGAACTTGTCCTTTCTTGGGAAAGAACGTTCTGTTGATGTGAAAACATTGATATGGCTTGTTTCATGTGTTTTAGGCTTCATTAAGCCTTCTTGATCATTCTAATGGTCTACATTTGTGTCTTTGTCCTTTTTAAACATTGGATTATAAAAACTAAGTCTTCAATAATAGGCTTAAATCCCTTTAATCTCTCACTGATACTCTTTGCCGCTTCTGCTAACTATTTCTGTGAATGTATAGGTTTTAATGGCGCTGGAGGGTTTGAATCAGGGTTTATAGCTTGATCTTTAATGAAACATGCCCTTAAACCTCATCAAGGACCTCTTTTTCTGCTATTTTAGCTCTGGAACTGGCATTTTGTGCTCTAAATTTCCCTGTCTGTGACTGTGAGACAGAGTGAATTAACGCCACTGAAACCTGCAAAAAACAATAAACTCATTACAAAACCTGTGGGAGTGAGGGGAGGACTGTTGCGGAGGCTCGTGGAGGATGAAAGGGAAATGGAAGAAAAGGTGAATGCAGTGGAAAAATGGTTGAAAAACTATGTCGGAGGTGAAAAAACTGAGCTAATGAAGGTCTGGTGCATCACGTGTTCTGGACCATCCGATTAGATCAATTAATGATGATCTACGGTCGAGATTCACCGATGAAACTGTTTGGAGGACTAGATGAAATGGGGGATGAGATTATATGAGGGTCGTCAGATCAGAATAATGGACGGCTGAGATCGTTTGACGGGGTCATTTGGGAGTACGGGTGAAAAATGAATGGAAGCAGTCGTGATGAACTGTGGGTCATTAAATTGGAGAAATCGATGGCGGATATCGTTTTATAGAATCACTGGGGAGATCAGGTGAAGAGAAAATGGAAGGGGTCGTGATGGAATGTGAACCGTTAGATTGGAGAAATCGATGGTTATGATCAAACCCGACATCACATTGCGGAGGATAGGCGGAAAACCGGCAGCGGTTTTCGCGCGAGCTCGGAGGTGGTAAGTGGTTTTCAAAAAGACAACGTGATTCCACTCAGTGATCACCACGTGGAAATCCAAAACCACCTTTATCGCGCGATTTTGGAACGTTAACCTTCAGACACCAAATTTACGCGAAACCCATTCCCAGCCATCGGATCTGATGATTTTGATCAGACAATGCGGAAAAATCCCAATGGGGAAGTTGCACGGATGAGGGGAGTGGTGGGACCCGCTTTGATTTGTTGCATAGTGGAAATGTTTGGGCCATTGGATTAAGTCTGGGCCATCGGATCTGATGATCAGACGGTCATGATTCGATATCGGGCGGGAGTTTGAACGGAGGGGAGGGAGGTGTGTTAATGAGGCGGAGAAATGATGAGATCTCGACCGTTGGTTCCACGAAATGGACGACAGAGATGAAACATGGGAAGGTGAGTAAGGGAAAATGAAAATGATCGGTGGGATGATGCACGAAGACCGTTGATCTGTGTAGATCAACGGTATATATTCACTCTAGACCAAATTGTCGGGGAAGAGAAAAAACAAAGGGAAAAGCGCATCTGCAGAGAAAAAATGAGAGGAAGGGGGCTTAGGGATAAATGCTTCGGGTGTGGCCCCGTGAAGGGAAAGGACCAGGGCTAGAGGGTGCCATTCAACCCTCGGGGGCTTAACCATTCAATGGAGCGGAAAGATCGTTTTAAAAGGAGAAAAAAGTTTTTTAAACACAGAAACTGTGCTTCTAAGCGCTCGGTTGCGGGGCTATAGTCACATGAGGTGGAATACTAAATACAATAAGCCCTCGGGGGCTTAAGCCTACTATAGTGTAAAAAGAGTGTTTTTTAGGCCAAAATAAGGATTTTTAGGGCCAAATGGAGGGTTCCGGTAGATGAAAATGGGAGTTTTTAAACCAACTAAAGGGCACTATAAGGTTTTAAAAGGGAATATTGATGATCTAGATGGTTAATGAAGGGGTTTTGGAGGAATTTGTGCATGGAATAAGGATGAAATATGGAGAGTTTTTGGGAATAACATAGGGCAAATGGAGGCCTTTTTGTGAGCAGTTTCTTTTACAAACAGTGGGGCTTTTTAATGGACACATCAGTGAAGATTTCTTCAAAGGGAAAAAGACACATTGAATGCTTTCAAGAGTGATAGATTTTCAAGGAAAATGATCCTCTTGAAGGCTTAGAAACTAATTTAGCCACTTGTTTGCTATGCCAAAATTTTATAGGTGGCTAACAGCTTGAAAGGTGTTTAAACAGTGTAAAAGATTGACCGTGTTATTGTTTGCAAACTGATTGTTGTTTGATTTTTCTTGAGATTTGGGGATAGCTATTGATTAGCTAGGTCCTGGAGAGGACAAAAAGGAAGAAAAGGCATGAAGGCATCTTCCTTACCCCAAGGTACCTCAAGGTCACTTTTGGAACAAACTCTCTTGATGATTGTTTGTTAAGGAGCTCTTGGATTTTGTTTGTTGTTTGACTGCTTGAATAAGAGTTTGTCTCTACAGCCATTTGGTTTTAAAAAATCTTGTTATTTGTTTTGAAAGATTTGAGAACTTTGTCGAAGTTAATTTTTTCATTGACATCATAATGACAACTTCTACAAGTGAAGTTTCCTCCTTCACAAGATTCTTCGATGATGATATGAAGCATGAATTTATTATATTGAAGGACATGGTGCAGATTCTATTTGAGTATAAAAGAGAAAGAACTGAACTTCGTGAAAAATTGTTTGCCATGAAACAAGAGAAGGAAGAAATGCTTCAAAGATTGCATGATATGGAGATATAGCTCCATCAAGCCTAAGAGGCTTTGACCAAGAAAAAGTGTGAGGAAGAGGTAATCCATTCTAACTTGTCTTCAGTTTCCTCATTAGAAAGATTGTTGGTTCTTTTGAAAAACATACAAGAGGTATAGGGTCCAAATTAATGATTAAAATGGGCTATGAAGGCAAGGGGTTAGGCAAGCATGCACAAGGCATGGTTGATCCTATTTCGGTTGAGGAACGACCCAAGAATCTTGGTCTTGGTTATGTGTAGTTTAATGGCGAAGACTCCAAAGCCATGAAGGCATGTGAGGCTATTTCAAAGATAACTTTTGTTCCAAGTCCTAAGATTCAAATATGTCAAATTTGTTTCAAAGATGATTTCCATTTCTTTAAGCCTTTGTTGCAGCAAGAAGATGGTAGACATGTAGCTTATGGCGAGCATGAAAATTCATACAGTTTTCAAGACAAGAATGATGATGTTAGTCTGCAAATGAAAGTTGGAGCCTCTACTAGTTCATCTCCTCAAGAAGGCAAAAAGGAAGGACATTCAAAGCAATAAAAGAGGTATAAATCTTCCCATGATCAATTTGATTGTGTTTCTGCAAAGCATGATAATTTTTCATACTTAAATGGAAGAAATATTTTCTGTACATATTGTGGCCGATTTAACCATGATGTTTCTAGATGTTGGATGAGGAAGAAGGCATACAAGAAGCAGATGAAGCAAAGACAAATTTCAAATAAGGTGCATAATATTTGCACATAGTTCCAAAAGAGGGGACATGTTGTCTCTCATTGTTAAACTTTGCATCCAACTAGTCGTCCCAAGCACATGCAGCAAGAGGACAGAAAGACTAGCGCAAGTGAAACCAAGGATTCCATTATTAATGTGAAAATGGAAGTTTCACATGAAGAAGAGTTGCAGTAGCAAAATTCGCCATGGAAGTGGCTTGGTAAGAAGTGGATGGACTTCTTAGTACAGTAAGACGTACTCATTTTATACATATGCAAATTTCAGTTGTATGCATGTATTTTATGTTGTAATCTCTCCTTTGTTTGAGCCACCTTGGATCATTGATCAAGGCAGTGATGTTCGGTTTCCTTCTGCAAATTTCTTGCCAGAAATTTCTGAGTGAGTGAAAGAAAGACAGTTCTTGATAGGAGGACAATCGCATCGAGGAAGGGAAGTGTGAATTGCTTTCTAGTTGTGGTTCAAAGTCACTAGCCTTGCAAGGTAAGTGTTTGGAGGCTAAAGAGAAGAGGGTTTTATTCTCTCATTTACTGTACAGATCAGTTTCAGTAGGCCAGAGAGCTTTTGGGGTCCAAAAGCTTCCCATTGGGGAGGTGTGATCAGGAGATCATGTCCAAGTTATGAAAATTGCTAAAAAATGAAAGTGTTCAAAAGTGGTTGCAATCTGAACGACCGGAAATGTCTCGTCGCTACGATTATGGAACTACAAATGGTTCAAAAAAATAACGCCCTATGAAGAAGTTATTGCACTTTGAATGTCGGGATAAACTGCAAAAATTCGCCAGTTTAGTCTTATATGTGGGTAAAATTCCTAATATTTCTAAGGTTGGAATTATTATTATTTTTTAAATTGCATTATATATATATATATATATATAATACTATATGGTTGAAAAATCATATATTTTATTTTATATATTAAATAATTATTATAATTAATTCAAAAACTTTAATTATTAAATTAAATTCACTTTATAAATAAAACCCAAAAAAAAAAATCCATGTTCCATGTATATGTTTTAATACATTTGAAAATTGGTTTGACTCTTGTTCCAATGGTTACGAAGTGGTCCACGTGATGGGTACAGTGCGTCCATGTGATGGGTACTTTGGTCCCATGAAAATGCAACCGTCATCGAGCGTAAAGGGTTAGACTTATCACATGCGACGGTTTCAGAGTTTATAACTTTGACATTTAATCTGACTGCAAATGCTGGGGGCATGTGCCCATGCGAAATAGTTTAAATTTAATGCTTGCAGTTGGTATGGCGGTCTTTCTAGTGGGCGCCCCAAAAATGACGGAGTTTCCACTTTTAATTGGAGTTAAACTTCATTTCTTTACTTTTAGTGGAGTTGACTTAGGGATATTGAGCAAAATTTGTTTTTGCCATAACTCCCTCAATATTGAACGAAATTGGTTAAAATTTTAGTCAATTTTGGGCCTCTTCGACATTATAAATATTTTGGCATAGGTTTTAGGTCGAAAAGAGATCATATTCAGCATGTTTTTCTTTGAGGAAGATGAAGGGGCCATCAAGGCCACCATGAGGCAGAATCAGTTTGAGGCCTAGCCAAGGGAGCTAGAGGCATATTCCAGAGATCCAATAGTCAAAATTGGACATTTCAGATCTTTTGAATCTGATGAGATGGTTTTAAAATCCTGTAGAGAATGGTTGAAGGCCGAAAATATTCAGTAAAGTTCCAGGGGCCATTAGTGCCAGCTTTTGCCAGCAGCATTGCAGGGCTTAGCCAGAGCTGCTTGAGACCATATGCAGTGAACCAGTGGTCATTATTGATTGAAAAAATAATTATGAATCTAATGAAATAGGTTTCAGTAAGTTTTGAATACTTCTAGAGGTCGAAAACTCAGTAGATAAGTTTTCATTGACCCTAGTGCCATGGGGTGCCGATAGGTGATTGAGGCAAAACCGGAGCAGTCGGAGGCCATTTTTTATGAATGAAAAGTCTATATTGAATATTTCAGACATTTTGGAACCAATAGAAGTTGTTTCAGAATGTTTTTAGAACTTCTAGAGCTCAAGAAGTTGATGTGAAGTTTTGGGCAGCCCTGGGCAAACTGTGGAGGAAAGCCTAGTTTGGGGATGTTGTGCTCTATTTGAGAAATTTATCAGTTGGTATTTAATGTATGATGTGTTTTGGATATAGAAGGAGTGTTTTTAGTGATAGAAAATAGAATTATGAGGGATTTTGTGCCATTTAGAAGCTCAGAGTAGCTTAGTGCACCGACAGAAGGAGTCATGTCAACAAGAGCCTAAAGCTGCTTGCAGAGTTTTGGACAGCCATTCGAGGGATATTGATAATATTTTCGGCCCTTTGGATCATTGTTGTATTCATTGGAGTTAAGTATTTACTTGTAAAAAAACTCACCACAATCCCAAAGAGCCGAGTCAAGATGACCAAGCTCAAAGGAGATGTAGCCCACGAGATTTCGGGTGAACTCCTAGATTAAGTTTGTTGTTGTGTTTAAATTTTTATTTGTTGCATTATGTTGTTGTTGTACATGTTAAGTTTTAGCAAGAATAAATGAACATAAGACACATAAACAGTAAAAATTCATACACCACTTTCAAGTAAATAATTCCGCAAAATTGTCAAGTTCAAGCTAGATCATTTAATTTAAACTGAGTGGTAGGTTCTTGAAATACATACAAGTTATCCAAACCATTTTAAGATCATTACGGAAACGATACGTGCATGACCCAAAGCATGTTATCCACTGGCAAAGCATTCAGGTAGGATAAGATTAAAAATCCTAACTTGAAATACAAAAATGTTATGATAATTCAATTGGAGTTTTACTGATTGTAGGTCAAAAAAGACAGCGAATTTTTGGTCAAACCTCAGGGTATACTCGACCGAAGATAAATCATGCTTTGGAGGCAAGCCATCACCCAGGTTAAAGTGCAGTGGAAGCACTTCAACTCGGATGAGGCTACCTGGGAGGATGAAGGATTTTTTCGAGAGGCTTATCCAGAATTGTTTGTTGAGATGAAGAGAAACACTGAGGACAGTGTTTACTTCCAAGGGGGGAAGTTGTGACAGTTGGTTTAAGTGCTAACTAGTTTTTATTTTATTTTATTAAAAAAAAAAAAAAAACTAAAACATTTCATTTATTTTGTAAAGATTACTGGATGAACATGGGTTAAACTTTATTTTGTGGAAAAAAAATTAGTTATGGAAAAGTGGTTCCATAAAAGTTAAAAAGGGAATGATGGTAAAAGTATTCCAAGAACAGAGAGGTGGTTGGACAGTTCAGATAGTGACCCTTTCCTATGAGGATAAAGGCACATCCCAGTGAGGAAAAGGGGTTCTGTTCTAAGAAAAAAGGAGGAAAAATAAAAGAGTGAAGAAATTCCTGAGCTGGTAGTGACCAGTGGAACACTCAAAACTCTTAAATATTTCTGGAAAGGAAGACTGGACTTGGATTCTCAAGGTCTCTTTCAAAATCTATGTCAACATACCCAACTCAGGCGTGGAGCACAGGGGAAGAGAAGGACGTAATCGCCTCTCTTATGGTAGGGAGGACACCATCAGTAACGTCCCAAATAAGATAAGTAAGTAGAATTGTTCAATTCAGATGTTATAGAAAGGCTGTTTTAATACAGGAATGCATTATTTACTATGTAATCTAGAATCTGGAAAATATGTATTGCAGAAAGAAAGAATGCATTAAATATTATGTACATTTAGTATTCTGGAATGTGTAAAATATAGTAAAGCAAGAAATGCATTGTATACTATGTAATTTTGGTATGATTTGTATATGAATTTATTCCTTAGAAATAATTTTGGTCTATTTACAGAAACAGTCAAATGATAGTAACTGATAAAAAGGAAAATAGGAATATATTGTGGAATCGTTAATTGACACCAGAAAGTGAAGCTGGAAGCGAACTGTTAGTTAAGGGTCCTAGGTGAAAGCCCTGGACCCCAGAACTAGTCGTTCCTCCTGAAACTAAGTTACACACGGACAGAGGAAAATGGTCCAACCATTACATTACATTTGGAAAAGAATTAAAAAAAAATAATGTTCTTAATGAACGAAAGTAAACCATAACAAAAGAACATGTTACCTTACAAATTGTTCGAACAGAAATCTTGAATAGTATGAAAATATGTATTGCTGGAAAGAATATATTTCCAAACAAAGAACTGTGTTCAAAAATTGAAATGTTAAATATAGAACAATACAAGAACTATTTAACACTGCTTGACCCAAAAGGGGCATGAAACCAGTCGAAGACTATACTACACAATCGACTGAGCCATGGAACAAGAAAATAATACCATTTAAGACGACAAAACTTAATTCGTTTCATTAATAGACCCCAAGGGGTAAACATGAACTATTTAAAGCGGAAAACTATACACGAAACCCAAAAAGAGTAAGCAATAACTACTAAATGCAAGAGAACCGGCATGCAAAAGAAATACATTAAACCATACATAGTTAACCTTTCCTTGGGAACCATATATATTATTAAACAAAATAATATTGAGCTTATTTAACTCTTTAGAGTTGAAAAAAAACAGTAAAATTCAGTTACATTACTCTTTGAACCAAAAATAAAACCCTCTGCATGGTGCCGAGTAGGGAAAGTCAGTCAATTAAGGTGACTTAGACAGTTCAGCTACTAAAGCGAATGAGCTAAGTTTTAGAAGCGGAATGTCCCTGGCCAGAGAGTATGGGATGTATACTCTACTCCCGAGAAGGAGGAGCAGAAAGTTCAAAATACCTGAAAGCACAGGAACAATGTCAAGGTAACGTTTATTGCATGAACCTGGATGAAAAAAAAAAGAAACCTTTGCGCTTTCAGCCAAGGAATTACATGTACACAAACAAAGATAATATGAGAGAGTGGCAGAGAAGGCGAACTGAAAGAAAATATAGAACAAAACAATAAATAAATAAAAAAACGAAGAGTAATCTGACCTGAAATGGCTATCCTTGCCGACCGAGAGCTAGCTGTGGGGAGGTCCAAACAAGGAATAACGTTTAGCAGACTTGTGACAGGAATGAACTGAAATGAAAATCCAGAATTATTTACCAACGATGAGGGAAAATTTATTTAAAAACCACAATACCTGTTGCGGTGGAGGGCCTCTTTCCCAGAGGAAGCTAGAGCGCCCTGTTGAAGACCATGGCACTGAAGTTCTGTGGAATACCAGACAAAAAAGATGGAACCCTACCACCTAACGAATGAAACCATAAAGGGCATCAACTCTCAAAGGTTCCGAACTACACCCAAAGCAAGAACAAAACTCGACAGATGTATCAATGCAGGGGAACGTTAACATATCCTATTACCTGGTGGAGGCGGTAAGCAGAACGAGACAGAGTAGTCGTCGCGGAGCTTGTAGAGCCACCGTGTTATCACAATAATTTTTTTTTTCTAAACTTTGGAAAGTTTGCCTTATCTCTAGTCATGGTCTTAAATAGGTTGTAGGTCATTTCATGCTTAAAGGGTTAAGTGATAGGTTTAAAGTCTCATTTCCATTCACAAAATAAAGTCTAAAAACCTTATTTCATACCTTGACAGTCTCATACTATGTTTAAAGAGTCAAATTTTAAAACATTTTGAATTTTTTTTTATTAAGCTATGAAACCACGTTTTCATAGCGCAGATAGTGTTAAAAACGGCTTTTGCGCTACGAAAACGCTGCTCATTTCGTAGCGCAAAACCCTGAAATTGCATTGAGCGCGCTACGAAATCGGGGATTCATAGCATGTCTTGTCAGTTATCAAATCCACCAAAATTATGTTAATCATTCATGATTAGGTGTCAACCACGAGTCTTTTCTCACACATGCAACCATTCATAGCCATCATAACATTCGTTTGAGGTCATTTGTCTTATGTCATTTTCAAATTTGAAAGGGGTTGGTTTTGGTTTTATTGTCTCATGCAAGAAACACATGATGCATACCCTCTTCCGAATGGTAAGCTCATGGTAAACTGAAACCAAAGCTTCTCTCATGTATCAAGTGAGGCTTATTACTACTTTCAAGCGACGTTGATAAATAGAAAATCAAGTGAGGCTGATTTGTCACAAAAATTCAAGGGTAAAAAACCCAAATTTGTGAGAATGATGAATATTTAGTTGAGGGCTACTAATAGGAAGCTAAAAATATAAATTTAAGACCTTGAAATCCAATTAACCAAATCTGAAGAGAAGCTACAACAGAAATGAAACAGGGTGGTAAAACAGAGCAGTAAATGACAAATCCTAAATCAGTTTTGTCATAAACAAGAGGTAAACACTGTTGGTTTTCAAGTCTTGGTGTTGTTGATGGTAAGATAAGGATCAGAAGTGAAGATTCAGGTTTCAAATTAGAAGAAAGAAGGGTTAAAAGGAATGATTTATAGTGATACAAAATATGTGCTACAAAAACACTATTTTCGTAGCGCAGTCATATCTCATTCCCTTTTACACTTTTTCAAAGTTTTCTTTTTGTATAGGTGGAAGATTGAAGATTAATTATAATGTTAGCACATGTCACCTATATGAAACAATCATCATTGCTATCCAAGTTGTTCGAAGATAAGCATGGAGGATAAAGACTAAAAGGCAGGAAATATTTTCCCTGGTTTTTAGGACAGTTAAGTCATGATCAACAGGTTTTACAACAAGGTTAGAGACATCATGAAGGTCGAAGAAATGGTTTTTCAGCTGTCAGTGGAAGAATTAAAGGTTTTATGGAAATGATTGGTGGACATGACACATATGAAAATGATCTATCCATGATCATAATGTTCAAAAAGACACAAGGGCTTAATGATGAGCTGAAGAAGACATGTTACTATATTTTTTTAAAAATATCAGTTTTTATGAGGTGTTAAAATCTCCAAGGTATGAATTTTGAAGAAATTTTCAACAAATGAGCCTACACAGCAGTTTCGTAGCGTGCTACAAAACTGTTGAAGCAGCCTTTGACCATAAAGAGAAAAATTCAGTTTTCTGGCTTTAGTAGTAAATTGAAAAAGCGGTTTTCGGGCAACGGAAAACGAATTTTTGAAAACTGAAAGAGGGTTTTCTTCCTAACATCCCTAAATTAAAAAAACTCTCTCTTTTTATTTAAATGCATTATAAAATGGGCGATACAAGGCTGTATTTGAAGACTTATTTTCAGAAAACAGAGTTTTCCTATTTTACACATGTTTTTCAAGGACAGATTCTGGACAACAGGAGAAGTATTTCAAAAGTCCAAGAGAGATTTTTATTCTAGACAGTAAGGACTACAAAAACCTCCTTCAGTTTCTCAAAATACATCATATATGAGAAGATAAAGGCTCTGTCTCAAGACCTAATTTTCAGGGAAGAAACAGGAATAATTTGTTGAAGCAATCTTTTCATCATTTTTCATAACAAATTTTGAAGGAATCTTTGTGAGTTTGGTTTTGAAACTTCTCATGGAAGTGTTTCAAGTAAAGATAAAGGCTATCATGAAAGAAAAATATTGAAATATGTTGAAGAAAGGAGTGAAAACACTGCGCCACGAAAAGTGCTACGAAACTGTGCTACTTTCGTAGCGCAGTTCTATTCTCACTGTTTTGAGAAGTTTAAAGTAGATTTTGCACAGATGGCATGAAGGGATAAATTGTGAAATATGTAAATCATGTTCCTAACATCAATTAGCCTTGAATTCATCAGTTAGAAGTGGTCAGAACATCTCAAGAAACCAAAAGGATCCTAAGCCTAAAAACAGGGAAACATGTTCCCTAATTTCTAGGGCAGTTTTATCATCAGCAGCAAGGTGACTTTAAGTGAATGGTCAACATCAAATTCGACCTCATGAAGTTGCAGTTGTCAAAGGAAGTATTTAAGTCTTATATAAGGTTGTTGAAACATGTTTTAGGAGTTTCACTCCTATTTGTATTAGGACTCCTAAAGAGACAGTTAGTTGTCAGTTGTAATTAAGAGTTTGTTTTAGGAGTAGAATAGGTGTCAATAATAGAAATTCGAATTCTCTTGATGATGGATCATAGAATCCAATATTGTAAAAGCTATATATGAAGCAAGAGGTCGAATTAGCAAGAGGTTGGAGACCTTTAGGTCCAGCTGCTGCTTGATGTTATGGAATATAACTAGTAATATAGAGAGGTTTTTTTTTAATTGATCTAATTTTCTCATAGGGTTTAATGTTTCCTTGATCTATATGTTACTTTAATTACTTGCAGTAGATCTTATTACTATTACTCAGAATTCACAACCATGTGCTCTGACTTCCTTTAGTAATGGGATGACTGTGTTTTTCCTGTATCTTGTGAGTAAACTATCTTTGAAACACTAGCAGTAAATTTCATTGCTATTACTCATAATTCACAATCATGTGCTCTAACTTCCTTTAGTGCTGGAATTATTGTCTGTAGCAGTATATCTCATTTGCTATTACTCAGAATTCACAACCATGTGCTCTGACTTCCTTTGGTAATGAGATGACTGTGTTTTTCTGCATTTTGTGAGTAAATTACCTTTGAACCACTAGCAGTAGATTCCATTGCTATTACTCAGAATTCATAACCCTATGCTCTGACTTCCTTTAGTAATGGAATTACTGTGTTGACCTATGTTCTTGAGTGAATTATCTTTGTTTAAAAACCCCATTTGCCTCAGTTTCCATGTCCAGAAACCTTGCCACTAATTCTACTGACTTGTTGACTCCATAGCCCAATGGTAGCTAGTCTCCATTTTTCAACCAACAAACCTACAAAATCATAAACCATAGAGTTAGCCATCTATTTACATCTTTATTCAAAATCATTAACCCTTGAGAGAGCCCTCTCAGGCTAAGGAGGCTAAGCCTCAGCCAAAATATTGGTTTGAAATAGTTACACTGAAGTAGTCTGATCAACAGCCTATTAGGGTCCTATTTTGGTGATAACACACCGGGTGAGCAAGATGGAATAAGCCAAGGCAGTTAGGGTTGCAAGGGGTATTACCCTCAGCAGTTACCCATTAAACCTCTATCGTCGATTTGAAGTTCCCAGATCGAATGGTGAAAATGCAAAAAGGTGGACACCAATAGCCAAATCAAATCCCAATGCATGAACCATCTGTGAATTTTATTAATGTAAGAATCGCTAGTGGGTAGAGCCATATATATCAAATCCAGAAAAAAAAAAATAAAAATAAAAAATAAAAAAAAAAAATAAAAAAAAAAAAAAAAAAAAATGAATGTATTTATAACTTGACCAATCCAACCCTTAAGAACGGTTAAAGGTAAATCATAAGTACTATGCCAAGTTGCATGAAACATGAAATGTGAATCTCAGGACTGAGTTAAACACGTGAGGGATAGAACCCTTAAGTTGCACAATGATTTATGTAATGACATAACATACTCAGTGCCCAAATATATAAATGTTAATTACTGGTCCAATAATCAAATGACTAGAACAAAAATATATAATAAGTACATGTATTGTAATCCTTGAATCAAAAGATGGATCAAGAGTAGAGCTAGTAAATAAAGTAAAGAAATAAATTTTTTTATGATGAATGTTACAATTCCAGAAGAAGAACAAATCCACTTCGCGAGGAACACTATCCCTGAAATTATTGACAAGTCCTATCCTTGGGAATATTTTGATGGATTTGCCTAAGCAGATGGGTGTGGTGGATGCACCATTCTTTATCTTTCAGAGACCCATTAATTCATGCTTAAAATGGTACTAGTCAAGGGTAAAAACAATTTCACTGAACTAATCTGCCTTAGACTCCTCATTTTTTGCACATGAAAAAACTGCAAGCACATTTAGATTTTTGGAGACTCCAAAATTGTCATAAATTGGTCTAATTCTATATCTCAATGTCACGTGAACACATAAAGGAATTTTGGAGGAAATTACAACACTAAAACTCCATTTTGATTATATTGTTTGTAATCATATTTATGGGGAAAAGAACCAAATTTATGTCAGTCTTTCCTAGGAAGCCTCCTTTCGGCCAATGGATGATTCAGGAACATCAGGGTCATGAGAGCTATCAGTATTATCACAAGCCAATAGATGATTTGAACTTATATAGCTTTTGTTTTGAACACATACATCATACAGATGACTTGATCCAGCCGGACATCAAGCATATGCATTATGTAGCTTATACAACATGTAATTTTCTCTATTTTATTAATGGAAATTACTATTTTTTTCCTTGAGGAAAAAAGTGAATATATGAAATGAAAAAGAAAGCTTGCATTGAGTATCTATAAGTAATGTTATCAAAACTAATAATTTACATAATGAATAATATAGAAAAGTGATTTGCAATTTTCAGATTCAACTAATAAAGTATAGATTATTATATTTACTTGAATACAATGTTGGGAAAAATAATCCACAAGAATATGATAGGCTTAGCTGGTATTTATCAAATTGCTTATCAATTCAACATAGTCCTTTGAATTTTAAAAAAGTTTAGAGATTCTCATATTTCCTTTTCTATCAACCAATTTAGTCTTAAAGGATTTGATTCTATTGTGTTTCAAAACTTTTCAAAAAGTTGGCGGGAGCCTACAAGATTATTTATAACCCATACTAGTCTTTAATTTTTAAATAAAAAATCATTCTATTTATTTTATATTTAACTACTTTCACTAAAATTATTATTTTTGTTTAATAGAATGGATTTAATTAAATATTTTCATTTTATTTAATTTTGTTTCATATTTTGTTCTAACTTCTGTATTGTTATAGCACAAGCTTTTTCTATTTTATATATTGATATACAAACTTACGTACTTGTAATATTAATAATTTTATTCACAATATTTATTATATATCAAGGTGAATAAATAAAATAGTTTTATATAAGTAAAAAAATCTAAACAAAAAATCAAAAGACAGGTTTAGAATCACCATATGTTTATATGATATGGGACATTTTAATGGTGATAAGCCTCATAGGGTTTTAAAAGGATTTAAGAATTTGTAATTCAATTTCACATCATGTAAGTAGTAATGGTAGTAGGAGTATTGTTGAAGATTTAGTTTAGGATTATGATGATTTTCATGGTTAAGGAAATAGTCTTCCCTTCTAGAATTGCATTTGTTCACAAGAAGACTATGGTGGTTATATTTAAGGCTTATGAGTAATTAAGCAACATGCATGAGGATATCTAGAACATTGTGGAGCAAAAGAGGATTGCCACATTACCATGAGTGTTTTCCACAAATACATGTTTCAATGATACCCTAGTGTATAGAAGCTTGGGATCCATAACTATGTTAACAATGTTTGAAGTGAAGTGGATTTGATCCAAGAAAACTTGGATTGTTTAAATAAGATTTAGTGTGAAGTTACAAAAATTGAATTGTCCATCTTTGAAACTCCCACAACATATTTCTAAGACAATTGATTCTTATAACCAAAACATCTTTTCCTATGGATGCATATTATTGGACACTTAATATATTTTCCTCAACTCTACTCCACATGGTATATGGTATAACAAGAGAAGGAACTACTCTCATTTAAATCATCAATTATTTAAATCAACTAAATTATAAAAATATTTTTACATTTTTACTTATAACTTCAAATAAGTAATAATAACAATATAATCTAAAAGTATAAGCATAAATTTTTAAATTCCTCCCTATTTATGAGATTGCTTGAAACTTGGATGTAAAATTTTACACCATAATATCAACATCATATATTCACACCTTCCCAATAAAAAAGTGAGTGACGTAGAAATTTCATATTTTTTTAAAAATAAATGAAAAAAAAAAATAATGAAGTAATTATTAGAATATCTCAACTTTATTTAAATCATCCTCCTTCAACACTATGATGGACAACTCACAATTAGCAATGGAAATTCACAATTCTACCTCTTGATGGTGACAGACAATTCTACCTCTTGATGGTGATGGAGCACCTATGTAACAATCATTTTTTCTAATCCCTCTTGTAAATAAATTTCCATGAATTGTAATTCATGTAAATAATATATGGAAATTATGTTCCAATGATTTTCCTTGGTTAAATCACATCCGTAGTTTTTTCAAGTTCTTAAACTATTACAATTCAAAGGTTGTTCATAATTTGCATGAATTCAAGTGGTTTCAAAATATTACAATAAACCATGTTTCCAAGTAGTTTTCAATAGTGTGAATGGTTTCAAGTGTCAGGTCTGGAGCCTGATTATCTTCTTTATTCAAAGGTATTGTTGCGTTGGACCCTAGTTCCTAATGAGGCCAAAACAGCACCCATTTAATTGCCATCAGCGGGATCCAGGGGTCTAACCATTGTGTTTATCTTAAAAAGAAAAACTATGGCAGCTATATTGTAATGTTATTGTATGTATATAACATGCTTGATGCATGGTCTAACATGTAGGAAATAAATGTGCTCAAAGGAAAATTAGAAAATTCATTTGAAATGAAGGATTTGGGTGTTGCAAGACAAATCCTTGGTATGAGAATAACAAGAGAGAGAAAATCGCAAATTAATGTTGTTTGAGAGTGTGTACATACAAAAGGTGTTGTAATGATTTAATATGCAGAAAGTAAAACCAGTGAGTACACCTTTGGCTATCCATTTCAAACTAACTAAGGAGATGTGTCCCAAGACCCAAGAAAAGATGAATTATATGTCTAAAATTCCATATGCATCAACAATTGGAAGCTTAATGTATGCAATGATCTGCATAAGGCCTAATATTTCACATGCAGTGGGAGTTGTAAGTAGGTACATAAATAACCCAAGAAGAGAACACTAGATGGTAGTGAAATTGATTCTCAAGTATTTGAGAGGTGTCACAAATCAAGGAATATTATGCATTCGTGGTTCAAACATTGCTCTACAAGGATATGTTGATGCAAATATTGAAAGTGATAGAGATAATAAAATGAGCACCATAAGGTATGTGTTTATTGTAGGTGGAACAATTGTTAGTTGGTTTTAAAAAATGAAAAGTGTTGTTTCACTTTATAAAACGGGAGCAGAGTATGTTGCTGCTATAAAGGCTAGTGAAGAAATAATTTGGTTGCAAAGGTTTATGGATGAATTGGGTATGAAGCGGGAGATGGGAAGGTTATACAGTGACATCCAGAGTGCCACTCATCTTGCAAAGAACTTAGAATTTCATTCCAAGGCGAAACATATATAACTCAAGTACAGTGTTGGAAGATAGACAGTTGAAGCTGAAAAAGATACACACCAGCTAGAATCCTATAGATATGTTAAAAAAAATTGTAAACGGAGATAAAAGTTGAAAAAGATACACACCAACCAGAATCCTAAAGATATGTTAAAAAAAAAATTATCCGGGGATAAAATGAAATTTTAATCAATTTTAATTGGTTTTCAAGTATGATGATGAATATAAGAAATGCCTAGATCCAAAGTGAAGCATTAAAATTGTTGAGATTTTCTGTTTTGAATAGAATAGGAAAAATCTCAGTAGGTGACAAAAATTAGGAAATTGTTGCTAGATTAACTCCAGTTTGTTGGGAGGGAGTTAATGCTAGCTAAATTTGAGTTGAGAGCTGTTAAATTCTCCTGCTATATAACAGATAGCCATACGGATGTTTTGGAGAGAGTGTGTGAGAATTGTAATCTCCTGTTTGAATTAATAAGATTGCCAATGCCCTGTTGTGTGGACGTAGCCCAGGAGGTTTGGGTGAACCACGGTAAAATCACTGTGTCTTTATGTGCTAGATTGAATTGCTGTGTGTTAATTGTTTACTGAATTCCGCTGTGTTTATTCCAACAATTGGTATCGGAGCTATGTTGGAGTGCGTTGAATTGCTGGTGCGTGGAGTCCGTATGGGCGCCGGTCGAACGCTGGTGTCGCTGGAACGCTGGTGCGTGTTAATTTAAGTTGTTAAATTGGTGCATACGCCGGACAGCAAGGTTCGAAATTGCTGCGTTGAAACATGCGTGGACCTGCGTGTTAATACGTGAAGGGGCACATGAGCCTGCATTGGTATGGGCATGAAAATGACCTGAATCTGCTAGCGCATGGTGTTTGAGGTGGAGCGCGTACTGGAGGTAACTCAGAACTGAAGGTTTTTTGCGTGAACATTTTTTGCTCGGTCGCATATTGCCGATGATCGCGTGATTGAGTATGACCGTGCATTGCGCGAGGTATTGAATTGGCCGGATCTGGCAGTGTATGTTGTTAGCTTCAACGTTTTTTGCGTGCTGGAGGTGGAGGTAAAACAGTGCTGCAGAGTGTATAAATGGATGTGCTACGGAGTATCCATTTATACCAGCGCGTTGACCAGAGCAGCCGCGTGGATCTGGCTGAGCCTACGTGTTAAAGCCTGGACTGGACTGAAGGTTGACATACCAGACTTGGCCGAGTTGAACTGCTGTCCACTGCTGTGTGGGGGTCGTTGTTTACCAGCTGGGTATGCGGAGTTCCGGCGTCGTGCGTCGCGTGAGTTGGAGTTTGCATAATGCCGTGAGTATATGCAAACTTAACGCCATTTGAATGCTATCTAATAAATCACACCGATTGTGGGTAAATCGTAAGGTTCATTCAAGTTAAATCGGTTTCAAACAAGCTTGCTTGAAATGGGTCAAACGGTTTTTTGAATGGACTGGAAAGTCGATTGCTATTGAAGTTTATTTGAAGTTTATTAAATTGATGTGAAGTGGAGCGTTTTGTTTTATCAACTTGACTAATGCCAACGTTTTTTAAAATTTTATGCCATCGAACTATTTTTTATTATATGCCATGTGCATTTTATAAAAAAAAAAATAAAATCGAATGGTAATAAAAGAAGTGGTAATAAAAGTCAATATGAAAACGTTTTGAAAGTGTTTTTCACATATCGACTTTGGAGTTTTGAAAGTGTTTTTCACATATCGATTTGGAGTTTTGATAAAGAAAAAGTCGATTTTAAAAAAGGTTTAAGAATAAATCGATTTATTGGCTTTGTTTTAAGTCGATGTTATTACCATTTGCACATGGTTGAAGTGGTGGTTTTTTAAAAAGGAATAAATTCGATTGTTTGGAAGAGGTGGTTTCAAAAAAAAAAATCGATTTGTAGTATTGTATATCGATGGTTTACAATCGATTGGACTTTTAAAATCGATTGGTGATGATTTTAAATGCCATTTGCATATGGTATGAAAGGAAGGCAAGGGCAATTTTTTTTTAAGGCATTTTTTAATTAAAAGGGCATTCTTTATTTGAAAATTGGTTCTGGAGATTACTGTGTTTTTTGCTGATACAAGATGGCGAAAACTCAAAGTGTCCATTTTGAGAACGATGTGCTTGGAGCCTTGTTGTCTGAGGCTGAGGAGACGAGGAAGAGGTCGAATGCAGACACCTCTACATCAGAGGTAATGATGGCCAGAGGTCGCTCGAGAGAGAGACACTCCGGGGGAAAGCATAGAAACTCTCGTTCAAAGTCTAAAGGAAAGAAGACAAAGGTGAAGTGCTGGCATTGTGGGAAAGCTGGTCACCTGAAGAAGGACTGCTGGAAGCGACAGCAGCAAACTTCAAAAGCAGATTCTTCGACAGAGAAGAAGGAGGCAAATGTGACAGATACAAGTCCGGCATCTGGTTCAGGTATGAGCGACGAAGTGTTGTCTGTTAATATGTCAAATCATGGTCAACATTGGCTGTTAGATTCCGGTGCATCAAACCACATGTGTATTCATAGAGAATGGTTTAAGACGTATAGATCAGTTAATGATGGAGTTGTGTACATGGGTAATGATGTCACATGATACATGGTTGGGATAGGAAGTATTAAATCGCAAATGTTTGATGGAACAACTAGAATATTATCGTATGTGAGACATGTTCCGTAATTTAAGGAAAAAATTCTCTAATTTCTTTAGGAGCATTGGATACGAATGGATATAAAACTGTAATTCAAGGTGGAGTCATGAAAATCTATAAAGGTATTTTACTAGTAATGAAAGCTAAGAAAGTAGGAAATCTGTTCCAGTTAGAAGGAAGAACAGGGTCAGTTCATGTGTCTACGGTGTCTGAATATGAAAGTAGTTCCATTCGCCTATGGCATCAAAGGTTGGGCCATATGAGCGAAAGAGGGTTGAAAATTTTGGCTGATCGCAAGTTACTTCCTAATCTAAGGTCTGGAAAGTTAGATTTCTGTAAGCATTGCTTGTTTGGAAAACAAAGTAAACAAAAATTTAAAACAGGCAAACATACTAGTAAAGGGATACTTGATTATATTCATTCAGATGTGTGGGGTCCAGCCCCTACAGCGTCATATGGTGGCTCGTCATATTTTGTATCATTTATTGATGACTTTTCTAGGAAGGTTTGGGTCTACATGATGAAAAAGAAGTCTGATGTTTTTACAATTTTCAAACAGTTTAGAGCATTGGTAGAAAACAGCACTAGCAGAACAATAAAGTGTTTAAGAACTGACAATGGTGGTGAGTTTACTTCCAAGGAGTTTGACAGCTATTGCAAGGATGCAGGGATCGAGAGACATAAGACCACGGTTTATACTCCTCAGCAAAATGGAGTTGCTGAACGCATGAACAGGACTCTTCTAGAGAGAGCAAGGAGTATGCTGAGTAACGCCGGGTTGCAAAAGGAGTTTTGGACGGAAGCAGTGGCAACAGCTTGTTATGTGATAAACCGATCTCCATCGACAGCGATAGACTGCAAGATTCCACAAGAGGTATGGAAAGGACACCCTTGTGACTATTCTAAACTCAGAGTGTTTGGATGTGATGCATATGCTCTAGTGCCTAAACATCAGCGAACTAAGTTAGATCCAAAGTCTAAAAGGTATATCTTTGTTGGGTATGGTGTTGGAACAAAGGGATATAGATTGTGGGATCCTACTACCCACAAAATCATCATCAACAGAGATGTAAAGTTTGATGAATCCTCTCTTGTACAGTTAGATGTAGATGGTAAATTGAAACAGGATGATGTATTTGATTTTCAGCACATTCAGTTTGACAGTACTTCTAATGATAGTCATGATGACCATAGTTCAGATTCTAGTCATGAACATGTTTCAGATACTAGTTATGAACAGGGTTCAGATATAGAGCGTGAACAGGTCTCAGATGGTGGTCATGGAGAAGATCCTACAGGTGGTAGTCAACAAATTGTGGAAGCACCAGAAACATCCTTAAGGAGGTCGATAAGAATCAAACGGCCACCGAGAAGGTATGATGATTATGTTACTTCAGTTGCATTTACTGCTAATGACAATGAACCTCTGTGCTATCAGGAAGCAATAGAAGGTTCGAATAGTGACAAGTGGAAAGCAGCCATGAAGGACAAAATGATGGCCTTGAGTAAGAACGGCACGTGGGATCTGGTTGAGCTTCCGAAAGATAGGAAAACTGTGGGGTGTAAATGGGTTTACAAGCTGAAACGGGGTGTGAAGGATACTGAGGACAGGTACAAAGCACGACTGGTTGCAAAAGGGTTTTCTCAGAAAGCAGGCATTGACTTTCATGAGATTTTTTCACCAGTTGTTAAAATAGTTTCAATTCGAATTGTGTTAGCTTTATTTGCTTTGTTTGATTTAGAGTTACGGCAACTAGATGTTAAGACTGCTTTTCTACATGGAGATCTAGATGAGGAAATTTATATGGAACAACCGGAAGGGTTTGTTCAGCATCGCAATAAGAAATTTGTCTGCAGGCTCAAGAAGTCATTGTATGGTCTGAAGCAGTCGCCTCGACAGTGGTACAAGAAATTTGATTCTTTCATGTTGAGTCGAAAATATATAAGAAGTGAATATGATCATTGTGTTTACTTTAAGCAGTTAAGTAATGGCATGTTCATTATCTTAGTGTTGTATGTTGACGATATGCTTTTAGCAAGCAAAAGCATTGATGAAATCAACAGGTTGAAGACTCAGATGGCAAGGACATTTGATATGAAAGATCTAGGAGCAGCAAGACAGATTTTGGGCATGGAGATTTTCAGAGACAGGAGCAATGGTAAGCTATGGCTATCACAACAAAAGTATATTGAGAAAATACTTTTGAGGTTTGATATGAATAATGTGAAGCCTGTGTCAGTCCCTTTCGCTTCCCATTTCAAGCTTTCTTCGGGTTTATGTCCTAATACAGATGAAGAAAAGGATTATATGTCTCGAATTCCATATGCTAATGTAGTAGGATGTTTGATGTATGCGATGGTTTGTACTCGACCAGATATTTCACATGCAGTTGGGGTTGTCAGCAGGTACATGACAAATCCGGGTAAAGAACACTGGTCAGCAGTGAAATGGGTGCTTCGATATCTGAGAGGCACAAGTGATTATTGTATCACTTATAACAGGAGCAGTGAATATGTTTGTGGATATGTTGATTCTGATTTTGCAGGTGATTTAGATAAGAGGAGGTCAACTTCAGGGTACGTCTTTACTCTTGCAGGTGGAGCTATCAGCTGGATGTCAAAGCTACAGAACATTGTTGCTTTGTCCACTACTGAAGCAGAATACATTGCTGCTTCTCATGCTTGCAAAGAGGCGGTTTGGTTGAAAGGTTTTCTTGGTGAGTTTGGTAGGTTACAGGACAACATCAGGTTACTTTGTGATAGTCAAAGTGCAATACATTTGGCTAAGAATCCCGCCTATCATAGTAAATCAAAGCATATTCCAATTAAGTACCATTTTGTAAGACAGGTTATTACTGAAAGGGGAGTCTCTCTTGAAAAGGTGCATACAAAGGAAAACTGCGCAGACATGTTCACGAAACCAGTTTTGTTGGAGAAGCTGCGTTGGTGTTTGGCTTCTCTTGGCTTGCAGAAAAGATAAAATAATAATAACAGGGCATCAGGCTAATTGTTGTCAAGGTGGAGATTGTTGAGATTTTCTGTTTTGCATAGAATAGGAAAAATCTCAGTAAGTGACAAAAATTAGGAAATTGTTGCTAGATTAACTCCAGTTTGTTGGGAGGGAGTTAATGCTAGCTAAATTTGAGTTGAGAGCTGTTAGATTCTCCTGCTATATAACAGATAGCCATACGGATGTTTTGGTGAGAGTGTGTGAGAATTGTAATCTCCTGTTTGAAATAATAAGACTGCCAATGCCCTGTTGTGTGGACGTAGCCCAGGAGGTTTGGGTGAACCACGTTAATGACTGTGTCTTCCTGTGCATGTTTATTTGCTGTTGTGTGGTTTTTTCGTTGATTTAATGTGCTGCGCTCTAACAGGGCCACTACCCAATTCCACTTCAATTTCCAGAAATGGAAAATTAGAGGTTTTTGAAGAGGTGGCTACCCTTTCGCAAAGGGCTTGTTATTGATGAAAATTTTACATTAAGTCCAAGAAGTAGACATGAATATCCTCCTAAATTTTTTGGCATAATTCTAAGGAGATTGGAGTGGAAGTGCTAAAACAAGGCTAAATCTATTATTCTAGGCCACATTTTTTTGGGAATTTTGCGATTTTTTAGACGAGAAAAAAATACTCTTAATCCAAGTCATGAAGGGAACATCCCAATAAAAATAAAGTAGAGAAAGAATAATAATATGGCAAGAACTCATTTTTGTTTATTAAATAAGAAAAAATGAAAAAAAAAAACAAAAAAAACACTAATATGGTGAAATCCAAGTCTATTATATGGAAAAATCTTTTATGTCTACATCATGAAGGGACATTGTGTCCCTTTATAAATAAAAGACCCGTATATATAGTGAGTGCCCTTTCACCTAGGAGTCATGCACTATTGTTATTTGTCTTATTTTCAAATACAATGGTGAGTACCATAAACCACTAATGATTTAAAAAAAAACAAACTAATTAATAATCGTGAAATTAGACTTTGACCATTTTATTATGATATATTTTATTTTGTTTTCTTCCACTGTTTAAATACTATGGGAGAATCCCCATGGTTTAGCAAAACTGTAGACTTGTGTGGCTTGTGAATAACCATTCATAAAAATTATCAATATTTAATTTAGATGATATGAATCAGTACATCACTTCATTTTATTAAATAATTTTCAAAATTATTTAAAATACTATATTCAAAAGGAAGGCATATACCACACATGTTCATTGCTAAGCGAAAAATGTTTTAAAAACCTAGTAGTCATATTTGGAGGAATCCAAATGAGATAGGTCTAGTCACTGCCTTGTTTTAATATGAGAATATCACAACTTTGGAATCTCGGTAACCTCAAGGTAGAGCCTTGTTGTAAGAGTTCCGATTTATATATAAAATATTATCCAATAACCAAACACAAATATTGCCACGGAGGTTCTTTGCCGAAAGAGCGTGTACCAATATTCCATTCTTCATAATTGCATGTTTTTATACCCATTGTTCTTTGGATATCAATGTTTCTATTATACTTTGTGAATTGCAACTAAAAAATAGTTTGGATTTTGTGTTTGGCCATTTATTATCTTTATATTCGATTACACTTTGTCACTTTTTTATATTGTTTTTTATTAATTTTTTTTCCCAATAAAAAACCTGCAATTCATATAAACAAAATTTACATCCTAAGAACTATATAATCATCATAATTGCATATTTCTATAATTATCATTTTTGACAAAATTGCAAACATAATAGTAGCATAAACTATCATTCTTAAGCTGATGCATCATCATCAATCTGAAGCCCTTAAATATGAAGGGCCTATGAATGTCTTTGAGTATTTTAGAAAGGTAACATACGTTTTTAACAGAATTCTTAAATACTAAATATTAATTATTAATTTTGATATTTTTTTTTATAAAAAAATTAAAAAAATAGTAAATTGCGGATAATATCATATTTTTAGAATTTTGTTATGAATTTATAAAAATAAATTTTAAAATTTATAATTTTATAATAAATTTCAAAAAAAATCTAATAACATAAAAATATAAATTTCCTTGATTAGGGTGTGAGTTGATAGATGGATATCGTTGGGATCTGAGCCATGTGTAAGTTGGAAGATGTAAGGGCTGGAGGGCGGCTTACCCACAACCCTCGCATGCTTGGTAAGAAAGGCATGGTGGCAGCGTCCATGCCAACAATTAATGATGACGAGACAAGCCATAATGACACCTCCTTATGGGTGTTAGGGATTTGCCTCTCCTCATTATTAGGTGTTTGGTTTCTGGTTTCAGTCTTTGGTATTGTTATAGTGTTCCTAGATCACTCGTGGCTGTTTGAGAGGAAGGCTTCGTAGGTTGGTTATCCTGGTACTGCTGGTTCCCTTAGTCTCATGTCCAAATTAACCGAGTATGTTATTTATATTCACCCTCTTCATCGCTCACTCTCTGTAATCTATTCTCCTGAATCTCAGGTCTTATGGGGAAATCTTTATAGAATGTTCTCTTCAAGAAATTAGAATCTATGTCGCAAATTATGGAAAGATCCCGCCGAGTTTTATTATGTGTTCTCTTCTTTCTATATAACTATCTCTGTTCTCTTTAGACTTTTATTATCTCGCATGGGCATGTATTGCATCTCTCTGGCTTGGAGTTTTGCAGATGTTGCATTCTTGTTTTTCTGTGCTAGTTGTTTACTCGATTCAATGTCTTTGATAAAGTGGAGGATTCAAGATTTCTTGTGTTTGGCTCCTATTGTTTTACCTTTGTGCTTAGTCGAAAACAGGCTCAGGGAACTGGGGCATGTTGTTCCTTTCCTTGGGTGGTAGACCCATCTTGTTTTACCTTTGTGTTTGGTCTTAAGCAGGCTCAGGGAGCCTGGGTATGTTTCTCCATGTTGTGGGTGGCAGACCCATCTCATTCTCAGGTTAATTGTCAGGTTTAGGCCTAACATTAGCTGTTCAATGCTTCTATGTTGTGATAATTCACGATGTCTTCATTGCCACTGTAATTGTTGGGACCTCAAGCTGTCTGACGGCTTCAAGATCGAGGTCTAGGCAACTTGTTTCAGGGTTTTCTTAATATCCACTATTTTTTCGAGAGGCATCATGGTGCATCCCTCCTCTGGTTCTAGCTCTTCAGGTAGAGGTGGTCGGGGTCAAGGAAGGCACGCGGGGAAGTGGGGCCACACTAGCCAAGCTCAAGCCCGCCAACCGTGGGGTAGAGGTCACAAATCAACCACACATTTAGTCTAATATGCAACCCGCTCCTACCAGACAGATACCCCATCTTAGGTTCGACATCTAATTTCAAATTGGGAAACAAAACTTAATTAATCGGCAGAAACAAAGCTTCAATTGGAAGATTGGAGGGACCTGATCCTTGACCTTGGTCGTCCAGAGGTCGTACTTCTCAAGACAAGCAGACTGTTCACCTTTATTAGTTGATGAAGAACATTGTGACCAAGGACACAATGAACCCTCCAACTGGCTCTGTTAATTATGATCCCGGTCTTCAGGAAATCCATAAGGAATTTCACCTTATCCAGTTCTTAATTTAGCAACAGAATGTCTGCCTCAGCCACATTGAGAAACACATTATGTGACTTCCTTAGTCTGAATTACTAGGTTCAAGTGCGAAGGATCCATCTCCAGTGGATTCCTCTCATGAATAACATTATGCTTGACTCTGTTGAGTTTCAAATTTTGTTTAATTATATATGGTAAATGTGTTGGTTAGGTTATTATGTCATAGTTATTTATCCTGTAGTGGCTTCAAGACATTCAATGTTGTAAGGCACTGTTAGTCAGACTCAAACTTTATTGTTTTTGGATGGCTTATAATGTTGTTCGATGGCCAACCAACTTGGTTTCCCAATGGAAAGGTTGAGGCCGTTGAACTCCTTGAATATGGTTGTAACCCGCTTTTGATGAATATGAATAAAAAAGTCTTGTCAAACTTTAAAAAAAACTAAAATTTAAAAAAATTAATAATTAAAATAATTAAAATTATAAATTTGATATTATATTTGAGAATAGATTTATAAAACAAATTTTCAAATTTCATGTTTTGTTATGTTTAATTAATTATAAAAAAAAACATTTTTTTTCATATTATTTATTTATTTATTTTTAGAAAATACACAATGTTATGATATTGATTTTTTTCCTAACTTGTACTCTTTGTTGACAAATTTTCAAAGACTAAGGATTTTGGGGATTATATTTAATATTTCAAACTTTGAAAAAGGAAAATGATAAAATCACCTCTCCATGAGTATATATTTTTTTAACATCTTCACATTTTTTTAACATCTTCATGTGAAGTAATATAAACTTCATATGTGACACTGTCCTTTTAAGATGTGCTTTATTTTCAATGAGTGATCTCAAATTATGAATATGCTTTTATTTGAATGATAGTAATAATGTTTATTAATTTGTAGGTAATTGAATATTTTATAAGCAATACATAGAATTTATTTGATGGATTTTCATATAGGATTTTATCTTTTATATTACAAAAATAAGGGTTTGTTTATTCTTTGGTGCGTGTAATAATTTTAAATCAACTTAAATGTATATGATTTTTTTTCTTAGAAATTTTTAAAAATGATTTTATTAATATATATTTTTATTTTTTTGTTATATGATTTTTTATTTTTATAAAATTATTAATAAGAAATAATAAATTAATATATGTTTTCTGGTAAGATATTATTAGTTCAAATCTAAAGGAGTAGAGTATGTAGATTATTATCATTTAGTTCATTAGAATAATTTGAATGAAGCCTAATATCAAACTTAGTGAAGATCATCATAAATTTTAGTAATCAAATTTACTTACAAAACTAGATTCCTTTTGATACTTTATTTTACAAATAAAATAATCATATATACCAATATAATATCTAACTTAACCATAAACTTAAAATTAAAATTTTTACATCAAAATATAAACAACTAATTTTTTTGTTTGTTTGTTGTAAAGTCTCACTAAATTTTTTATTAATATTTTAAATAAAAACAAGTTAAAATTAGTGTTTTTTTTAGACTTTATGATAACCTTGTCAACCCTAGAAAAAAAACAAACCACCACTCAATTATAGCTTTACATCACATATTAGAATAAACCCCTCTCATTGTCACACTCAATTATGGTGGACCCTCCTTTTAATTAAACAACCTTGTTACTTCGTGGCTTGCCATTGGCGCTACATTGTGACACTCCATCCAATATTTACCGACTCTCGATTGACTCCACAAATAAACCTTTTTCATGAAGAAGTGATGAACCTAGTGCGTTTTTTGATTAGTTGGAAATTATCATGATGGCCATTAGTGACATTGTGATTTATATGCGTCTTTTCAAAAAGGGAAAGAGGGTGAAGTATATTCAATTAATTATAGTTGTTATCATGTGATTATGCTGGTCAATATTATAATATATTGAGATTATATGTTATATAAATGACTATTTAGATTATATGTTATGTAAATGATCATTTAGAATATATGTAGAATAATATCTAAAGAGATTTTATAATTATAAAATTAATTATAAAGGTTATAAAATAGGTAAATTTAATTATTGTTTTACATATATTTATTTTTATTGAAAGAAAAATCGTAATTTTATTTCAAAAAACAAAATTATATGTTGTATATGCTCCAAGAGTATATAGTCATACTAGTTAAAATTGGTGTCCAAGAAAAATAGTGAACATAAAATAGTTAAAATAAAAGAGTATTTAATTGCTCACAAGCTTATGTCAATGTACATAGAAAGCCTCCATTATATAGCAATAGAGGAGGTTCAATATTGGATAAGGATAACTACGACAACTGGACAGATGCAAGTCTCTATGTGAGCTTACAACTCACCATACTTAGCTCATAAGGAAATGAAGTGTTGGAAAAGACAAATTCTAACAACCCCCCTTAAGCAAAACATAGGGAGTAACTAAAGAAAAAAGAAAAAAGAAAACAAAGAATGGGTCCCAACAACAAGACCTTATTAGGTACCCATGTAAAAACTCTGATAAGCATAGAAAGAGAGAAAAACCCGTAGGAAAAAACTCCCCCATTTTCTCAGAGAAATATGCTAGTTCTCAAATTATCATGGAGTTGAATTTGTAGATCCCATAATAATCCACTGAAGGGCAAGAACATAACCATGTTCCAATGAAAAAGTACGAAATTCCTAAGTACCAAAACTATGAATATTAGAGTTGTGAAACCTCAATGCGATTAGTCGATCCTCTGAATTAGGATTATTGCGGAGGCACAAGGATGGCAAACACTGTCAACTTCTCCAAAAAATGCCGTTATCACTGGAAAATCGGACAAGCAAAGATGACATTATTAATGTCAGGTAGAAGAATTTATAGGGTTGAGGAACATTAGAGGATCTGAAAATTTTAAAAAATCTCTAAGATAAAGAGGCAAAAATAAAATTGCACACCAGAAACACAGGTGAATGCGCCTTTGCACATAATTTCCTTCGATAGGTGCACTGGTCTACGCGACTTTCCCTCAAAAATCCGCGCGGTCTTGGGAGTGGCGGAAGTCACTTTTCGAGACCACTGGACACTTCAGGAAATGATCCTACACTTGAGGCCACCCAAGGAAAACCGCCTAAGCCACCTTGGGACCTCAAGGGAGCACGCAAAGGAATCAAGTGGCACATAAAGGAATCGACCCTCTCTCTTGGGTCACCATCCACCAATGTACCAAGAGAGGGAAGGAGAATTTGAATTCACCTATAAATGGCCACCAAGAGATGAGAAAAATGAGAGCACATTGTTATTCTGGCCAAATTGCTCAAAGGTAAGCGAACAGTGTGCAATCCAGAGCAGCAGTATAGGGAGGATTCGGTTGTTGGCCACCCAACAACTTCAATCCTTTGGAGTAGAGAGAGACCTTGCAACAACAACTAAAGGGTAAAAAAGTCCTTGCATTGGGTCTTAGAACTTCATAGTTATAAGGGTCCTTTGGTAAGAGTGTAACATAGTATCTTTCTTCCTAACAACGAGCAATAAGAGGGGACTTTGATTCCACCGTTTGCATTATTTTTAGGTTTGACTCTTTGTGAGCTTTTGCTTTTATGTTTAGTTTAGTTGTGTTTTCTCTCCATATATGCATACTATATTCTATGATTTAGTGTGTTTTATATTTTATAGCATGTGTTCAGTAATCTGCTAAAAACATTTTCTTCCTGTGACCATAGCTTGGAGGCAGCGATCACTCCTCCTAAGCACCGGTGGATTGGTACACTTGTGCGCCAAAACCATCACTACAGGATTGATGACTCCACTAGCTTTACTTTTTTAGTTAAGTGGTTGCGCTTGTTGCAGGGACCTTCTCTCTGCTCTAGAGTGTTGTTGGGACAACTCCCCTTCTTCTCTTCTCTACTCATTCACCCACAATGAAAGTTTGAAGTCCATAAGTTACGAAAATTCCATTTCTAGGAAACCCGTGCACTATTTTCTCATACATACGCGGTGAGTTGCGTGAGTTCAGCTCTGACCTGTGCGCAGAGTTGTGTGCCTGTGTTAAATTTTTCCGCATGGAAATTAGAGACCAAAATTCTTTATTGTTTTCTTCAATTTCCCAATTGTAAGGTGACTGTCAGCATAGAGAAAAAATGCCAGCACTGTGTATGGTGTCCCATAACTATTTAGAACTTGCTTTTGGTTGCGTTTTAGTATTGCTAGTTGCTAGTTTTAAATTTTAAAGTTTATCTTCATAAAAAATCACATAGTTTAAGTAGGGGGAAATTTACTTGCAATATGAAATAAATTATTTTTGTGAAAATAGAAACCAAGACACACATAGATAATTAGATGGAGTAAGTGGCCCTAATCCACATATGCTTAGCTAGTTTTCATTTTTCCTAGTTAGATCATTAATTTTAGTTTAAATTTTTGCACTAGGAGTTGGGACCAGGAATTAATTATCTTAAGAGAAACAAGTAATCTCTGCTACCCTTGCACCTTTTGGTGACCTTGGGCAAGCATATGAAAGCTCTCTTCAGATAATTTTCCATCTCCTTTTGGTTAATCACTTAGATTAATTAGGCAAAGTTGTAAGCGGCCCACTATCTGCACATGATTTTCTTGTAGCAAGGAACAATCAAACATAGATTAATAGGGTACGTGTAAAGGATCACCGCATATCCACATCTTAAAACTATGTGATTGTTCAATTTTTTCTCACACACTTCCACACCATCAGTGAAGTACAATCTCCTTAAAACTAACCTAACTGAACTCACTAAATTTCCCCACAGGGACCACAAGAAAAATTATAGTTCAGGTAAGGACCATGGGGGTAGGCATCCAATAAGCTGCCATGTATAGTTTACATCTTGAGACATAGAAGTTGAATGAATAGGGAGCTTTAAATCCGTCTATATGCCCACGGAAAAGAAAAACTGAGCACCACAGAGACCCGATTAAGAGGGGGTTAAGCTTAGGCCCAGTGCATGCGGTATTATTTGGGGCTACTTGACCTATATAATGCTCGGTTTTTGTAGCTAATTTACCAAGAATATCAAGACTCGAATGCTCACGTGAGGCGATGGTACTTAGTGGAAAAATCTAGGGCATCCTTCCCTATAGGTGATGGTGCATGCAACACTAGATCCTCTACCTATTACCTTGGTCGATTCTTTGGCTACTGGAAGGCGTCGCTAGTTCTTTCGAAAAGTTAGCCCCAGTACCCACTAGAATATATCTTTGCAAGGCCCAGTTATGATTGAGAGTGTGAGGACATTTAGGTCTCTAGGATTTTGAGTATCACGTGCAAAAACAACCAAAACCACTTTTTGATTGATTGATCACATATAAATAATTTAAAGGAAAATTAACTTTTGTTTTCACTTTGTTTTATGTATGTGGTTAGCATTTTTGCTTTGATATTTCACCTCTAATAGAACTGAATATTTTTTCCAACACCATACCTAGTAGACACCATAACGGACCCAACGAGACCTCGTCGATCTAGATGTCTTTTGGACCTCCCCCCATTACCGAGAGGAGTTCCAGGTCTTTCGCTATTTAGGCGTCAAAGACGGAACATCGCCACCCTTATTGGTTCATCCTTTATTGGGGCATATTTAGTTGGGAGCCCTCGAGGGTCACCCAATGCCACACCAGTGGAAACCCCCACAGGGTCACCACATACCATTCCTCCCACAACCCCTAGGAGGCAGAAGAGCACTACCCATTTGAGGATCCAGGTGAACACACAGCCGGGTACGTCACAAACAAACCCCATATCTAACCAGAAAACTATGTCTTCATAGTCTGCAATGGCACTCAACCCACAGTCACCATTCTTAGCATCATTGAACTTACCAATCTAACCAAGTTAATGAATGACCCTATTGCACACAACCCTGCATGGCCCCCCATGCCCACGATGCTCCCTTTAGACATTCCAAAATTCAAAGGGAAGCAAGAGGAAGACCCTGGAAATCACATAATGACTTTGCACTTGTGGTGTTCGTCGAACAACATCATTGATGATTCTATTCGGCTGAGACTATTTCAACGCATCCTAACCAGACCAACTGCGAAATGGTATGTGGAGAAACCTTCTGCTACACATGGAACCTTTAGCGTTCTCGCTACCACGTTCCTCACGTATTTTCAGTTACCCATCCACCATTATTTTGGGATGGAATTACTAACACATTTTCGACAGACACCAGCGGACCATATCTCGGATCATCTCCATGAATGGCAGTGATGTCGCAGTTTTTGCAAATCCAAACTCGACGATCGAGTCCTGTTGGACCTATTCCTAAAAACTCTCACTGCAAAGATTTCAAAAGATGTAGCAACCCAAAAACCTACATCCAAAGAGGATGCCATCAGTAAAGCCCAGTAGGTCAAGCTGATTTACACGCAGTCAGGATACATTTACAGCATCCTGCCTAACGCCCCATGCATGCAAACTTATGAATAATTTCCAGGCACGTCGAACACTACATACAGATTGATTGTGTCACTGACCTAAAATCACCTAGGTAGCAGTAGTCAATATCTCGGTTACATGTATGATATTAACTAGAACATCCCACAACCCGACTACCAAAGTCATCATGCACCTTTGCAAAACATGACCAATAAGGAAAAATCGCAACATCATTAGCAAGGAGGACCATACCCTCTGGCTCAGGGGACCTAATACGCAGCTAGAAATTCTGACGAAAGAGCACCCCCCTAGCAACCATTCAAGAAACACGAACAGGGCCCCAATATTCCCAATCCCCAGCACAAAACACACCCATGCAGAATAATGCACATGTGAAATTTGTGCAACCTTCCCAAGCACAACTGCGACAATCATATAATCAGGAGAATCCTAGCTATCCTCCTAATGCGACAAGGAAAAAATCAAAAAACAAACAAAAGGGAAATCCTAGACAGGGGGGCAACAATCAACAACTTCCTCTGTGATCATAGGCTGGAGGCAACTTCAACCGAAATAAAAACCAGGAGCCAAATAACTCCCAAGGGCAGAACAAAAGGGTGAATCTTCGGACCAACCATTCTTGCACAATCTGTGGTGAATATGGCCATTACACTCACCACTGTCCTGATCTCCCCGAACTGAAGAAGCTTCAGGGTAACCGTGGACAAGGGGGATCCTCACCACAGACAACTATCATGCAGGAGCCCTTCCCCCACCAAGGGACAATGAGCACCCAACAGTAGCAAAAAACTCTCGACGATTCTGAAAAAAAAAAAAACCATGAAATCTACATGACTGACGAATAAATGTTTTTTCAAACATGGAATCAGAATTACGATACCCCACCAGACACCAGTTCATCAGGGGCTAGCATGAGTGCACCAACAACAATGTTGAATATATCGAAGATTCCTATTGAACCTTTGCCAAAGATGGCCAAAGGACCAACTAGGTGAGTAGGAAACCACTCCAAAGTGGCCCATAACTATAGCATTGTGGAAGATTTAACCTAATCTCCCACCACCGTGTCAGCTTTTGAGGTATTACAATCATGCCCAAAGCAACGAAAAGCCTTACTTTCCACTTTAGGCACTATCGACCTTGCGCATTTGCGCCTAATGGATTTTGCTTTAGATAAATCCACCCTTAGGCTTCCTTCGTTGGTCGCCTTCCAGATACCGATGTTAGTCCAAAACATCATTATCCACCGTTGTATCATTGAAGAGGGTGCATCCACATGCATCATATCAAATAACGTCTGGAAAAAGTTAGGGTCTCCCAAAATAAATCCATCAAACATCACACTTAGAGCATATGACAGGTGCCCATCTGCTCCCGTTGGTCTCTCCCAAAATGTCCTGGTCTGCTTGGCTAGAAAGATGGTCCTTATAGAAATTGAAGTCTTGGATGCTCAACTGGATTACAATATACTCCTTGGGCAGAGTTATATGTATGCCATGTCTGCCATAGCATCCTCCGTCTTCTGAACCATGATGTTCCCCCACGAGGATCGCATCATTATCGTCGACCAATTATCATGTCATGAAAAGCGACCCTTAAGAAATGCCGATGTCGTTCTACCATATGTAGAAACATCCACAGAGATGCTTTCACGGTACCAACAATATGGCCTCAACCAATTCAAACCATCACACATCCTTGGATCATTCCTAGGAGATCCCCCTGTCATATTGGAACCATCAGCTGATATTATAGAGGCTTCGGTGTGTATGATGTCTACATCAAGCACTAAAGCCAGCCAGGAAACAAAGACGAGCAGTAACGACACCGAGGCCTCTACCACAGAAGCCTCTCTATCTTACGCTATCTCCCAAACTCATTTCCTATACCCTCCACCTAGTTTTGTGTCACAACAGGTCTTGGCAATGGTAGTGCTGCCAAACATATCCTTTACAATACTAGTTTGGTACTTGGTCCCTCCTACCACGACAAGAGTTACTGTTGTTACCTCTACAGGGTTAATTCCCCTCACTCCAGAGGAGGCTTTTCCTGTTCAAGAGACTGTTGCCACCATACCATCTAAGATAACTCCCGTCACAAAGCCAATGCTCACGACCAAGAAAACCAGTAAAAAGGGGAAGAAGGTAAAAACTCCCACCATACAATGGGAATTACAACCTTGCGCCATATGTGACATAGAAGGCCACCCTAACCACATCTGTCTAGAGATGGATGATCTAAAACCACTCCTTAGCTATGAAGTAAATATCTCGGCAAAAATTTCCCGAAAAAAGAAACCAGCCTTCAAAAACCAAGGCAAGGCATTGCGTACCAACCACGCATGTGCTATTTGTGGAAATTATGGACATTAAACCCATCATTGCCTAGAAATACCATGATACAGGGATGCCTTACATGCCATCAAGAAATATTATCAAGAGGATCCCTCCATCCAGTCAACTGGAGAAGAACCTCGTGTCATTTTATACCTACACGAAGCACGAAAGTCACCAAAAAGACTCTCGGTTATCCCCCCTCCCCTTATCGCGCGCTATGCACTCTGCAACAAACGAGGTCATTTCATCGTTGAATGTGCAGCTCTGGAAATATTTCAACGATGGTACCTAGTTCATGTAATATACCATGTTGACCTTCTAGCCATACAACATTCGTGTCAGATATGTGGTGGAAATCACCCATTACACCATTATCACTATATCCCTAGATTGTGTACAATGATAACTAGTTTATACACAACCATAGTACGCCTCTCCCTAGAAGATGACTATGATACATAACCCATTGATATCTTGACAATGCAGGAATATGTGACAAATAGATCCATCCTCTTCCTATGAGCTGAAAAGCATCCGGTTGGGGAATCCTTAGTTACCCCCAACCGCCCTCCACGAAGAAGACCAACAAGTGTATTATGTGACACACGCAACCATGTCATCGCCACATGCCCAGACATATAATTTCTACGCCACTGGTACCCGATCACGTTAACAAATGAACAGGACGAGAATACCCAACAACGACGTTCTTGTCCAGTATGTCAAGGTAACCATCAGGATTAGTGTTACACTTATATCACTTGGGTGTGCCCACTAATCTACATCATTCATACGTTAGAAACACACTGTCAGAATATCATCAATCCATAGCTTAGAGATCATAATGGAAGGCAGATTTCGCCTAGGAAACCTACCCCATTCCCACACTAACACGTTGGGAAAGTTAGAAAGGCGCATCGACCTAGCATGACCCATGTCTAGCCTAGGCCGACATGCGGAATATGAGATAGAATTGACCACCAGGTCAATCAATGTAAAGAAATGAAGCACTGAAACTTTCTCATAGTCTCTTCCCTCCCTCAGAGGCATCTCTCTAACCAAGAGAAAATCACACATTGCTACTTCCAGATCTGTTCACATTTTCACCATACTATGAAATGTGAACACCTCCCCAAGATTTGAGTGGTGGGAGAAACATTAAGTCTACACTCCCCAAAAGAGTTAGACATACCCAAGCCAAAATTTAGAAATGGCAGCAGAGGACCCTCTCCCCTACGCCTAATCCCTTCCGAGCGTCTACTTCAGGGACGAAGAGTAGTGTTGGTTCCCCAGTTGGCACAATAGTACCGTGCACCATTTTCACTGACCATAACCATGAACCAGAGGCATTCCCATTAATGGAAACCTTCAGGCAACTATGCACTAGGCACAACTTCCAACTCCTAGAAAGTGCTCAGCCTAATGAGGAATCTATCCTTGCTCCCACAATGGAAATTCCTCCCCCACCAAACGCCGATGATACGGTACACCACATACGATTCATATCATCATGTATCGAAACCATGACTCGGGTTGTCTGCTCATCATTCATAGGTGTTGAGTCAGCTGCAACTACAAGAGTAGTTAACCAACAACAGTGCAAACCCAATCCATATGCACCATGTCAACCGTGTTCGGTTCCACCACATCGACGATGGAATCGTTTTCATGTTTGTCGCACAGCTTCGTTAGGACTGAAATTCTTCCTCATAGCCTTGCGCAGACTCAATCCCCCTTAGGATTCTTATTCCACTCTGATGAGGATATCCTTGAGGCCATGACAGAGCCAGATTATCCGTGGGATGCAATGCGTCACCACTCATTTTTTCTCCCTGAAAAAACGTTCAGCCCTGACAAGACAGGAAACCAAGAGATTTATGCGATTGAATCAAAATATTTTCTTCCATCAGGAAAATTTGATTGGTTCAAGAATCCCATTCTGATGCCAGATGCGTTCGAAGAAGGGAACATGTCAAACATTTCTCCTACCATCAAGGTCAATATCTCTCGAAATCCTGAAAAAGTCGAAGAAATCTCACTGGGGGTAGCATGTTCACTAGAAGAGATAACCTCTTACACCCAGTTGCTGTAAGAGTATCGAGATATCTTCGCATGGGACTACTCATAAATGCCTGGGCTTATTCCCACTATTATAGAGCACCATATTGACACCTGGCCTGACATACCACCAATACGCCAGAAACGTCGTCAACTGCACCTCCAAGGAAGAAGAAATAAAACAAGAAATCGATAAGCTTCACAAAACCGGGTTTATCTACCCCATCGCTTACACATCTTGGGTTTCCAACCCTGTTCCCATCATGAAAAAACAGGGCACCATACGCGTTTGCACCGATTTTCATGATTTTAACAAAGCGTGTCTCAAGGAAAATTACCCTACCTCGTTCATCGACCGAGTAATCGATGCTTGTGTAGGGCACGAGGCCCTCTTTTTCATGGATGGCTTCTATGGGTATAATCAAATTCAAATCCGTCACACCGAACGGTACAAGACCGCATTCACCACCCCCTAGGGCACATTCGCATACCGGGTAATGCCATTTGGCCTAAAGAATGCCAGAGCCACCTTTCAGAGGGCCATGAATTATATTTTTCATGAGTTGGTACACCTTATCCTTTCCTACTTAGATGACCTCACCGTCCGATCCAAGAAGCGATTAGACCACCTCGATGATCTGCGGCTGTTATTCCAACGATGCTGGCAATACAACCTATGCTTGAACCCCCTCAAGTGTGTCTTCTGCGTCACAAAATGACCACTTTTAGGTTTTATTGTGTCCCAACAAGGAATTAGAGTGGACTCCCTCAAGGTCCAAGCTATCAAAGAGGTACTTCCACCTCGAACCCTCAGGCAACTACAAAGCTTGTAGGGAAAGGCCAAATTCCTGAGACGTTTCGTCCCATACTATGCCACTTGCACTCAAGGATTCCAACGTCTCCTTCGTCAGGACATCCCTTTCAAATGGGATGACCAATCCCAATAATCATTCGATGCACTAAAAGACACATTGTATTCAGCACCGCTGATCAGTCCCCTAGACTACAACAAATACTACATCCTGTATCTATCAACATCCGATACTGCTTTGGCTGAAGTATTGATCTAGGAGCGCTCGGATGGGAAGGAACACGTAATTTATTACGCTAGAAAAAACTTATCAGGCCCTGCATTAAGATATGAGCCCGAAGAAAATACTTCCCTAGCGCTAATTCATGCAGTCCAAAAACTATACCAATACATCATCTTAAAGACCACAACAGTCATTACAGATATTAACCCCATAAAATATATTGTCACATGCCATTTAATGAACCACAAGTACAACCATTGGATAGTCATTCTACAAGAATGCGACTTACATTTTTTATCCCCGAAGAGAAAAAAGGCGTTAATATTAGCAGAGTTCATTACGGACCTCCCAAGTCATACCAAATGATCACCAGTCAACGATTCGCTACCGAATGAACATCTCTTCCTCATAGCAACCTATGACCCTTGGTACGGAGATATTATCCTATTTTTACGAACCCAAAAGATCAGACCCCATCTCACTCGTGACGACCATTGACGCATTTTCCACCAGGCCCACTGATACCTCCTTATGGGATATGTATAATATCGATGGGGAATCAACACCATCTTACTTCAATGCCTCACCATGACCAAGCTAAGAAAGCCCTTAATTACTGCCACAACGAGGCTTGCAGTGGCCACCTCTCCGGAATGGGCACCACCCAAAAAGTCCTACAGGCAGGATATTTTTGGCCCACTTTATTTCGTGATTTTGTTTCATCAGTCAACAGGTGTGAGCGATGTCAACGCTTCACTCACAAGGCAAGAGCCCCTCCCAGTCCCCTACACCCGCTCATCGTCGCTAGTCCCTTTTATAAATGGGGAATCGAATTCATGACTTGCAACCTAGCATCATCAAGCAATCAAAAATACATTATTGTGGTCATCGATTATTTCACCAAGTGGGAAGAAGCTATGCCCACATACGACAACACCATAGAAACTGTCGCACGATTTATATTTAACAACGTCATTGCCTAGTTCAGTGTACCTAAAGGGTTAGTCTCCGACCAAAAAAACCACTTCGAAAACAAAGTTTTCTAGGAGCTATCTCACCATCTCGGATTCACATATGAATTCGCATCACCATACTACCCCCAATCCAATGGATAGGTAGAGGATGTGAAAAAAGTACTCAAAACAATTTTACAATGCATGGTTAATAACCACAAAAAAACTAGCACCACATGCTTTTCTCTGCCCTATGGGCATACCGCACGAGAGGGAAAACACCAACGAGGTTCACACCCTTCCACTTGGTGTACGGGGTCGAAGCCGTGATTCCCATAGAACGCGAGATCCTAAATTTACATGCCACGGCCATCAAACTCCTTAATGACACCCAACCTCTAGAGCAACGCTTAATACAACTAGAGTTCGTCGATGAAAATTGCTCCAGCAAAACGAGGCCCATAAAGAGCGGGTGAAAGCATCGTTCGATTGAAATATAAACTCTCATTCATTCACTGAGGGAGAGTTAGTCCTCTACTATTATATCGCAAAATAATCCCTAGGGCCAGGAAATTTCGAAACCTTGTGGAAAGGACCCTACATCATAAAACATTGTCTCCTAAAGGGGGCATACACCTTTACAGAGCGTGACAGAACATGCCTGAGTAACCCTGTCAACGGTCTTTAACTTAAGAAATTATACCCATAAGGGCTAAGAGGGCTCAGCCCTAGCGTGAACGCACACACACCAAAACTTCATTTTTTATCACATCTTGTCACAAAAAGCGCTCTAGTTTCACAAATGGATTTTCAACCCAACCATTACTTTGGATTCGTCGATGGAGCATCGTGATGGTCTCAAAGTTTAGCAGCAGCCGCCTGGGTCATCTACTACCCTGACCGATCACCATTCTTCACCAACGGAGTATGCATCGATTCAGCGAAAAACAATCAGGCAGAATATGACACTGTCATTAGGATCATGTGCAATGCCTTCAATCAAGACATTCACCACTTGCATATCTACCTAGATTCCTAGTTAGTGGTTTCAGAGTTAAACTAAGAGTTTGAGGTACGAGATTCACATCTGTTTAGAAAATATTTGTGTGCTAAAATATTAAGCCATCAATTTGATCACATTACAATCACACATGTGCCAAGAAATCAAAACCAGACAACAAATCACATAGCTAACCATACCCTAAAATGGAACGCATATCAGATAAACCATCATACATAAAAAAAAAACGTAAAAAACATGTATATCCATCAAAAAAACACATTATCCATAAAAACATATCAACAGTGGACACACCATATAGAGCCGCAAAAAATATCTCTCAGATATATATATCAAAAAATGTATGTCTGAGTACAAATGAAGAGTCATGTATCTGACCCATAAGTCAGCCAAAAATACATATACAAAAGTCGACAAAAATAAGGGAAGCATCCTCATAATGGGTGCTTTCCCTGTGTACAATAAGCCTCAAGGGCTGTGCCCCTCCAGGTTGGGCACTTGGACCCACAACTTCTCCCGGTACCAGTAGTGGGGCAACAGTCAAAACTGAGACCATCACACAACGCAGAGTCGGCCGATAACCCCTCTCTCGGGCCATCAGTGTCTCTAACCATATGTCATCAAGGTCATCAACAAACCCATGGGTAGGCATACCTTAGGTAAGGTGGCCCACACGACCTCGTGCATCCTCGAGGTCAACGACCCAGACCTCTAGAGCAAGCATCTACTCTGTCATCGCTTCCATGCGAGCCTCCGCCACCTCGGCGTGACTAATCCCTGCAGCACACTCTATAGTAGCCAAACTACTATCTTCTCTAGATGGACTAGGCCTGTCATCAGGAGCTCCACCCGGGGGTTGCTCTAGACCTCCTCCCTGCCTCCTGACTGGGAGCAGAGCTCCTCGAACTCTCTGGGGTGGATGATTTCCTACCAATCGAGTGATAAGACGCCCAACCTCACCAACATTTGCAAGAGTAAAAAAACTATGTCAGGGTCGTCATAATACACATAAAAACGATAAATACTCAACAAATGCAGAATAAAACACAAAGATCATACCTAATGGCCCCCATGCATATCCAGCAAGAATACCCATGTCCGGGTCTCCTTGGAAGTCTAACCCAACATATGGGTATGGGAGGAACATTTGAGGGTTGGCCTCAAACCAAACCTCGTTAGTGGTGTTCCAGTAACACCCTACCCGACCTCCCCCACTGCAAGGCATAACATGAGCCCACCTCCTCATACGAGGGTCTAGAGGACCCCCCGCAAGCACAACCACCATGGGTCGAAGCAACACCACCCTCCTGTACATGATACTGTAGAGGATGCTGACGTAAGAAAATAAATTAGATCCATCATGGACCTTTGACATCTGAGCCACCATCTCGTCATAGCAATGACGGGAAAAGTCGAATAAATTAATGACCATTAGCCAGTGCAGGACACCAAGATGTGGCCCCGAAGCCCTGTGTGGCGATGATGACCCCTTCAGCCTAACGATCATGGCCAGAGAACATCGCTCGACCAGATCTGTCACTGACTCAATCAAGATGCACCCCTCCGTGAGAGGCGCCCTGCCACAATGAATCTGAGAAAATTTCAAAGGTCGACCCTCCCTCGAGGAAGCGGGTATGGAAGTGCCTCACCTTGAGGCAATATCCCTGTCACGAAGTATATATCCATCTCCAGACGGATATTCAAGTTGCACCCCCTCAACACCATAACTCTGCACCACCTGTTCCAACAGCGAACCAGGTAACGCAATAGCCGATCCTGCGATCGCAGGAGGTCATTATCAAGAAAATTGAGAAGACCCCATCTTGCAAAATTTTGGCAGGCATTGGCATCTTGTGCCAAAGCCACCGGGAGGTTAGGCCACTCCCTCTCCCTCCACAAAATCCTATCACCAAACAGACACACATCAATGACATAAAAAACACCAAAAAATTGAAAAATTTCGCAAATTTTTTTCAAAAATAGCGTTGGCCTTTTAGCGTGCTCGTTTCTCAGACATGCGCATTGATTGCACGAATGTTTCTCATATAGGCACAGAGGCCACGTGCACAAAGCCTTTACAGGCGTGAAATTTGTGTGCAAAACCTCAGTTGCGCGTGCAAATTTAATGCTCGTGCCTTGATCGCCCGCTCGGTCAAGGAATTTTTTTTTCAAGGAACCCAGTTTGTACGGAACCTGACCCAGCCATGCTGAAAAAATTAAATGAAGGACGTTATAGGGGCCTACCTATCTCTAGTGGCATGAGTCCCGGGTGCATAGGCTGACCGCAACGGAAAGAAAAGCTCCACAACTGTCTCTGACCTCTCACAACTCTCAAACACTCAAATGTCGCAAATGAGCTAAAATGAGCCATATTGGCCTATATATCACCCTTTTCAGATTGTTTGAAGCATCATAACGAGAGCTCAGAGAGCCCAATTGCAGAACTGAAAGCAACACTGTGATCAACACCTCATAATGCCCAAAGGAGTCTCCACACATTCATACCTTCGAAAAAAATATTTTTTAGTGCCGACAGGTATGCCCTCTCTTATCTTCTGTTCATTCAACACATGCTTTCAATAATATTTCAAATGAGAATATTCTTTCAGTGTCGACAGGTATGCCCTCTCTTATCTTCTATTCATTCAACACATGTTTTCAATAATATTTCAAATGAGAAGATTCTTTCACTTGGGGTATTTTGTTGTAGGTATTGTACAAACCATCCATCATCACATGTACTAAAGGTCCCAGAGCAGGTATCATTCTACCTTTAGCATGATAGAGTCCTAGAAAAACTCTGCATATCCTGACATCATTTCTCCATAAGAAATTAACCATAGGTTCCAAACACTCGACCATGTTTATCATCTCCCCATCTTACACATGATAAACATTCTTGTTGGTCGGTAGAGCCTCCCCTCCATGGCGGCCGTCACTCAAAGTAGACCACACAATAGAAAAATCACGATGCCATGGCCATACCACCTCAGTTCGGGAAGCACTTCATGCCAATTTCATCCACCATGCATCAAGTCAAGTTTTACCATATCGAAATAAAACCCCTTTCCTAGACTACCATTGTTTGCAAGTAGATCGAATACGCGCCACCGCGTCTCGCACTTGGCCTACCATCCCTCCATCAACACAATGCATCTGCGATATTTTCCATCTGCTTCATCACCCCCACACAAGAGACCAACCAATGGGGGCCTCACCCTCAGCAAAAAAATCCTCCTCACATCATTAGTGAGTGAAAATATTTTGGGGCACTCGTCTCTGTGTTTTGCACAAATCCAATCCCATTGTTTCATTCTTTTGGTAAGTGTACAATTACCTAAAACAGAGAACAATCCACCACTCATCCAACCATTTTTCTCCCATGGCAGCAGTCCCTAGTAACCCTTGGTCAGAGCATCACACCTTTCACACAGAGCCACCACGACATTCATAACCAACATATACCCACCCTGGATGTCCTACCGACTCGAGGGATTCCCTCATCAGAAATAGTTATGACTGCCACAAAGCTGTTTTTTATGCTCCGACCTTGGGCCAATGAATTCCCATCATCAGTTTTTAGTCACCCCTCACCATTATGCCTATGTTAAATCTATCAAATCTGAGACCCTGGTCGCTTGCATTAGTAGCTCTCTTGTTCAGTTGAGGCTTCCTTTTTGTCGACTTCAACATCCATTCTCCAAAATGGAAGCAGTACCTTGGATGGCTCCTCACCACAATAGGGGCATCCTCGGGTGGCACTACGGGAATCATCATTTCCCACATATGTCATCGATCCTTCTGACATTTTCCTACAACACAAGCTTTCATGTCAAGATGATATCGTACTTTACAACCATTGCACTTTGCTCAAATTCGTCGAAGACCCATGCCATTATAAGCATCTCTTTCAAAAATTCTTACACGGCAAGGTCCCAGTCATTCACCCATGCGTACAATGATCATTTATATTCCATACCAATATTACGCATATGGGCACCACATTGCACCTATTGTAAAAGAAAAAATACCCCAGAGGGCATCAACAATCATCATCGTCAACAAAATTAGTAGATCACTACCATATCGGTGACATAGACAGAACCTTTATCTGGCAGATAGATTTGTTTAGCTAGCCAAAGCATCATGATCATGGGACATGCCTGCCTCGTAGAAAAAATGTATTTATTGTATCATACTATTTCTTGCAGGTTTCCCACAGAACATGGTCACTCTTCTACCCACTGTAAGGGGTTTCCAACCTTTAGCTGTACGCGGGTCTCTCTCTCTCTCCACACAGTTACAGAAAATAAAATATAATGTATTTCAGCTATACATTTCTTCCAAGACCTCACACATTAGGGGGGAACTATTATCACTGGAAAATTAGATAAGAAAATATGACATTATTAATGTCAGGCAGAAGGATTTACAGGGCTGGGGAACATTAGAGGATCTAAAAATTTTAAAAAATCACTAAGGTCAAGAGGAAAAAATCAAATTGCGCACCAGAAACACAGGTGAAATGTGCCTTTGCACGCAGTTTCCTTTGATAGGCGCACTGGTCTTGGGAGTGGGGAAGTCACTTTCTGAGACCACTTAACACACTTTAGGAAATTATCCTACACTTGAGGCCGCCCAAGGAAGGCTGCCTAAGCCACCTTGGGAGCTCAAGGGAGCACATAAAGGAATCAACCCTCTCTCTTGGGTCACCATCCACCAATGTACCAAGAAAGGGAAGGAGAATTTGAATTCACCTATAATTTTGTAATATTCCCAAAAGGGAGAATGCAGTAATACTGAAACACAATATAAGAACTGCAACAAAGTAAACAATTAATCTAAAAACAACATCAGAATGTACAGAGAAGCTGAGCCATTTCATTATATAGGAGGTGAATATAAGGTAGAATAGTGATCAAAATGTGAGACACTCAAGCCAAAGATATGGCCTAGAATGACCCTGAAATGATCCCACAAGAGGGACTGTGTAACTACTGAACTGCTGGAAGGTAAACTATGTTGTCCCTGCTACAACTGTTGGGATTACAATTGCCAGAAAGATAGAAAGTTAGATCTAGGTAGTATGGGAGCTCTAATGATGTTGAAAACATAGATCCAAGCTCTATGATGGATAGCCATGATAACCCATAAAGGGTTTCTCAAATCTGTCAATCTAAGAAAACCACCCTCTTAGGACTTCACCAATATACTACTGGGTATGTAGATATGCTGCATAATATGATGATATGGTGGCTGCAATGATGCACAATTAGATTTATGCAAGAAGGGATGATTAATTTACTAGATCCTTGGGCTAAAATATGAAGATCTAGCTCCTCCAATCTTCTCCACTGAAAATAGATATTGGATGAACAATAGCTTCAGAAAACTGCGCTGTCAGAGAGGGAGGCTCAATAGCCTACTGTTAGATATGTCAATACATCTCTTGAATGATGGTGTTGTCTAGGTAAATCCCCTCTGTGGACAGAGGCGATCCCTCTAGCCCTATGATGGGTCTAGAAACTATGGGAACATACTAAAATCTACCTTCCTAGATTGTAAATGAAATTCAGAGCAAGAAAGATTACCTACCTTGTTCTGATGCTATGTTGTTGTCTTCCGTCGAAGCTTCTTGATCCGTCTCTCTTCTCAAGCTCGATTCACGCTGCTACCAACATTCGATTACCTGTACAGACAGTCAAGACACCATGACAAGCATAAAATCATGAAAAACATAAAACAATTACAACCTATCCAACTGATCAAGGAATGCTAGAATTCTCATTATAAATGTAAACAAGAGTGGAAGATAAACATCAGTTGCATTTTATTATGATAAAAACAAGGGGAGTTTACAACCAAGCCTTGATGTTGAGGCTCTCCTTTGGCAGGTCCGTATCCAAGCACGTTTGCAACACCCTCATACACAAAGGTCCAAGATCTCACTATGTTCCTAACACACAAAAACAATCACACTCTGCGCTATTCTCCCGAAGCTATGATTGCTTCTTCTCTCTATGATTGCTCTAGCTTTCTAACTCAGACTAAGGCAACAAAGATGAAAGGGGTCTCCTTATATAAAAATGGAAGAGGAGGTTATGGGCCCTCTAATAATGGGAAAAGAGCTTATCCTTTGGAGTAGTTCCTATTCCTTGGGAACAAGAAGCCCAAAGGGGAATTCCTCGACCATATCCTCAAAAAAAACTTCCAGCTCGCTACCTTGCGAAGCTTCTAGTCGTGGAAACTTCACATATATTTTTGAAAAATTTCCAAAAGAGGATTTGTGCAGGTCTGACATTAAGACAGAGCGCTGATTGGTGTGGGTTAAACATGGAGACAAAGCGCCAACCTTGAAAACTAGGCTTTTATAGGGATCTTCCATAAACGTTGTAAAGGGAGATGAAGTGGCAGACAAAGTGTGGCTCAGGGGTATGTATTCCATTCTTGGAAAGTACACAAGTGTCACTGTATCTGTCCTCCAGGATCATGGAACAAGGAGTACAAGGAAAGTGACAAATTTTTGTGTAAGAGATGCCCCTTAAAGTATGAAGTCCGAACATGAGTGAGGGGTGAAATTCTTTACAAGTATGTTAAAGGAACCAGACACTGCCGTTGGGAGACCTGAAAATCAAGAATAGATACGTGTACATAACTGTAATCTCTAATGAAAATACATGAATCAAGGTATGGACACAGCCATCCGTAAAAGAGACCATGGTATGGTCGCAGCCATCCATCTGAGAAGGATCTCATATAGACTCATGGTATGGTCACAACCATCCATCTAAAAGAAACATGTATCTAATCATGGACAAATCATATCACCTCGCAACCTGGATTTTATTAGACAAAACCCAGGGTCTTGTGCTCCGTCTCAACCCGAAAAAGTACAAGTTCAAGCATGCGAATGAGTGAGCTGAAGTCGAACATGAGAGAAGATCACCTGATTACTAGACAATGATGAAAGATGTTAACATGTGTGAGAGAAACCACCAATAATGGCAATGGTTCTCAAGGTACTATTAGTACAATCCACGAAATGTGAATAGTAAGCTGAAGTCGAACACCCATGAAATCACTTGATCGAAGGCCAATGATGTGAACCTGTCGTCGAATGTGAAGAACTTGCCATTAGGGCATGCAAGCTCTAAGGTACCAGAAAGGTGTCTCTATATCGACTTCCTATATTATGAGCTGAAGTTGACATGAATTGATTCATCAAAGGAGGGTCATAATGAATCCCACATCATCGACACGGAACAAAGAATTTTATATGAGAATTAATCAAGATTGAAATAGAGGATCAAGGAATGTACAAATTACAGAAGGATTTTCTCTTGAAAATATCGGCAACATGACTCTGGAATTTGGTAGCATTTGACTCAAATAGGATTAGTGGTCTGTTGACAAGATTGGTAATCGAATGAGAGGAAAACAGATTTCCCAAACCCATGGAGGCAAAGTGACATAGTGAAGATATCCTAACCCGACACGAACTGCAGATAAGTGTCATGTTCAAGAGTGACATACAACCGACACAATTGATGAACAACTTCCATTTTCCCCCACCATTTTTGGTGAGTACCTCTTTTTTTTTACAAAATCTTAAAGAAGATAGCATATGCTTGTCGTATAAGTTTTTCCTTCAGACAAATCAATCCTAGTACATTTTACGAGCCCTAGGAAGGAGGAACTCAGTAATGTCATGGTGATAGTGTCCGATGTCATTTAGGTTGTAACGAGTCTGAAAAAGGAAGAACTCGGCATCTTTTCATGTTTAGAGAGTTTGAAAAGAAGCAGAAAAGAAAAATCGAGCAGTCCCTTTTCGTAGGTAGTCTCACAGATCCGAAAAAGTAGAAAATTGTATCTGAAAGAACCTCTTAGTCGCGATAGGCTAAGGTATTCCTTTTTCGTAAATAAACTATCCCAACCCGAAGAAGGGGTAAACTTATATTGGGTAGATATCGTTTCGCAGCATTTAACGAGTTCAAAACAAAAAGAGTCTCAACAATCTTTTCAATTTTCAAGAGTCAGAAAAGAGCTGAAAGATTACTCCTCTTGGAGGAATGAGTGGTATTAAGGGTAGCAACTGGTTCCAGTGATGGTGGAACTGCTCAAAACAAGTAAAGGCTAAGAGGCTTCCTAACAAGACCACTCATCGCAGCGGTTCCGTAGGAACGGGTATAACAATCAAGTGAAGGCATATGATCAGCCAAGCAGATGGTGACGATGGAATGAGAAAACCAAGGTTGATCTATCAAAACAGGCTGATAAAATGCAATCACGAGAGGTAAAATGGAAATGATTTCATTTTTACACAAGCTTGAAATCAGGAAACTCTGCTTGAAGTTGGTTTCATTTTTACACAAGATTGAAACAAAGATAAACTATGCTTGAAAAATTTGGCATGCCCTCCAGGATGGTGACTCAATTCGAGGTACATGCCTCCCCAAGATTCAATTCATTCACCGGAGTAGACTGCTAGTTACTGACAGGTGGATGGAATGAAGGTTCAATTACAAGATCAAGGGAAAGAATCAACTGGGATCTTACGAGATCTGATCAAAGACTCGAATTGAAAAGGGAACCCATTTCATTTTTTAACGAGGTTGACACAGTAAAATAACTATCCTCATGACCTAATTCATTTTTTAACGAGGTTGACATAGCAAACGAACTATCCCTAGAAGAGCTTGTTTCATTTTTTAAGGAACTCTACAAAAGAAAACGAACTATGCTCCGGAGAGCTTGTTTCATTTTTTAAACAACTTGACACAAGACAAGGAACTCTGCTCCAAAGAGCTTGTTTCATTTTTTAAGGAGCTTGACACAAGACAAGGAACTCTTCTCCAAAGACCTGATCATGATGAATAATAAGTCATGGCTTCCAAGAGGTTCTCATATGATGGGAGAACAACATCTCGGAAAGTAGGACCCAATGCCCCTAATACACGATGCACAATGGCACTATCACTGAATGCAGGAATGGGGTAGGTAGCCACATAATTAACCCGTGGCAGGGAAGACACCGACAGGTAAGGACTAGGAAGGGATGATGGTAGACCAGATGTCACATGAGTACCAAAGAATGAAAGTTGATCAATGGTCACAATCCGACCTTCATGTGGAAAAAAAATCAGGTGAAAGAGGGAAGAGACAAGCGTGCCCATGGCATAAGCATAGTCGCGTTCCAGGAGTAGATTAAAATCCAAAGGGCCTTGGACCACCATCACGTCTATATATACGGTTTTCCTTCCCAAAGTAATAGGAAACTTCGGAAGGATCCCTAATGGTTGACTTGTTCCTCTGTTAAAAGCCAACAAATTCTGAGTAACAGGCACAAGCTGTGGATAACCCAAAGCTTTCCATGTAGTTGAGGAAAAAATACTAACCGAGGTGCCTTCATCTATAATCGTGTCTCATAAGACCATATTGCAGGCTTGTACAGTGATCTCAAAGGGCACGTAAGAAGGAAGACAATATCTTGTGAATCGACTCCAATCAAAGGAAGTGACCAAGCTACACGGAGGGGGTTCCATAGGCATAAGATGATTATCCCCCTGTGTTACAGGAGAGGAAAGACCATCCTCATGGGCTCTGGGAACGAGAGCAGGAGGATCACTTTCTAAAACCGTGGTGATAGGAGTCGGAGGATCGCCCTCCTGGATCATGGAAACAGGAGGATCGCCCTCCGATCCTGGGGAATCAAAGGAAACAAAAAGAACCTGATAGGGATGAGACCCACTTTAGACAGAAAATACCTTATGAGCCATAATTGGAACTAGGTCATCTTTCTTCTCAACCAATGATTGGTCAGAAATGGAATCTGGAGACTGAATTTCAGAGAGAGTGGAACTGACCAGAGATGGATCCTGATCAATAACTCGATCAACTATTGGAGGACTCGAAGAAAACTTTCGGTAACCGATGGGAAGACAAGACTCAAAAGCTGAAAGGGTATTCAACACTTTATAAGCTTCATCCATATGAGGACAGAGGTGAATGGGATGGTTCCCTTCACACATATTGCAGCGATATTTTATCATACCCTGTGTCTTATGATTCTCATTATCTTTAGTTGAAGGCTCATCATCAACATGATGCCCAGAGGTTGATGATGAAGTATGAATCGAACCAATAGACCACACTTCCATCGCCTTGGGAATACTAGGGCAATCACGAAGAAGGTGGCCACCCTCACATATATTGCAAGGGAATTTGACTCTGTGAGATGGAGTGGGAGGTTTCTCGATATTATCTGCATGGGTAGCAATAATTTCTGATTTTACCCCTAGCATATTTTCCTTCTTCTTCTTTGACTTCTTCTTCTTCTTCTTAGCCACCTGGGTACTAGAATCCAAACTTTCACTAGGTGAAGAGGAAGAACGAGGTGAAGAAATGGGCAGAGAAGGTGAGGGGTCAACCATAGGATCAACATGGGGTTGACATGGTTCAAGCGGAGGAGAACTTGGTTGAGAAGCCGTTTGGATGTTGGAATCACCGAGGTCAAAAATAACCAAACGGGTAGACCAATAGTTAACCCATGAAGGGACAACGTTGCTATATAAGGGCAACCAACATTCCTAAACGAAGGAAAATGACCAGGATTACCATATGAGGGGATTCCTTGGTTGGTGAACCCTGGAAACATCGCCATTGGCCTCAATCCGAATGAATCACTAAGGAATGCAACTTTAACCAGGAATATTTCATGGATAGTTAATTTTTTAAGACAATGAAACAAAACTCCGCTGTTTCATATTTTAAGAGTCAAGAAACAGACAAAAGATGACTCTAGTCACTTTCAAGTTGAATGAGCGTGAAAGGACAAGTGATCGATGATCTTTTTAATTTTAGAGAGTCACGAAAAGACCAAAATGACTACTCAGACAATCTAAGCAAGAGGGTGTACCAATTTTCCATGAACTGCAATATACACCTTGGTGATCAAATGAAAGAGAAATTACCAAGGACTTGACGTACGTTTAGGCAGTCTCCTCGAATGTTGTGTTTGGTGTATCGTGGTTACAAGGCGGTAGACTCGGCATCCTATGGATACGGGGAGCACAAGTCTGTACTAGCGCTATCTACTACCAGATGGCGAATGACAACTACTAGGTTTAATGATGCCAGAACACGTCACTAGCCTAGAACTCTAAGTATGAACATTAAGTTTCAATGCTTCCTTAGGTTGATTGAATAAATTTTAACAGTTGATCTTGAATTATGTCTCAATTCCAAGTCCCTACTGTTTTCATCAGAGAACTCCTATATGCAGCTATATGAGAACAAAAATCCTTCAATTTTATGAATGCTATCTAGTTAAAGGAAGAGTCTCAAACAATGATGCAACAAACAATAATACTGCAAACAAAAAATTTTCCTGACTAGATGACTTTCACTATCCAAAAGTAATCTAAAACATTCAAAGATGCGAATTATGCAATGTAACCTATGAAAAATTCTCTTTTTGAAAACTATGCAATTGTAATTTATGCACAATTTTCTTTTTCTTTTGAACGAACAAGAATGCCCTTAATGCATTTTTCGATGAAATGAGAATCTACTTAATGCAAGTTTTTAATGAAAGAGAATGCACTCAATGCGACCTTTAGTTTCCAATCATGAAACAATGTAATCTAAGTTCAATGATAAATTTCAAACATGACTTTTCAATGCAACTTGATCTAATGCATTTTAACGAAAAACAAATTCTGAGACGAAAACTAAATGAACGCAAATTCGCTTAATGCAAAAGGGTTGCAACAAAAATTAAGAATACAATCCTATTTTGAAAAATTTGTAACGAAATTCCTCAAAAGGCTACGAGACATATGAGTTCAAGGACAAAGAGGGCTTCCAAAGCATGAGATCAAAACAAGGCATTCATTCCCTTTTACATCAAGAAATAAGAGAAAGAAGACTTTCCAACTAAACAATGAGCAAGGTAATCTATGCTCACAAGCGAACAAGTGGACCAAATGAATTCGAGAGACACTTGAGACTTGAACACTCAATCAGCCAAAAAGGAAAAGGCAATCAACTAGAGATGGCTCACCAAGCAAGGAAACTGACTCAATCAGCAGGGCGATGTCCCGTGAAGCATGCAACCAGGTAATTGATGCACGATCCTAGAAAAACTAGGATGTAAGGATGCACATCCCAAAAAAAAACAAAAATCAAAGCTAATGAGTCAATAAAACCAACTTGAGTGAGGGGGAGAAAATGTAAATCATATAGAGTAAAAGACTAGAAGGGCAAGACACACTGGTGAAAGACTTAGGGAAAAAATATTAATTTTTCACACATGCTGGAATTGGCATGACTTTAGGGGCTGAAACAAGCGCCAATGGCCCATTGGCTTGGCTTTCTAACAGACAACTAGCGCCAATCATCACAAATTTTAGACAAATAAAAGCGCCAATGCCTCAAAAAGAAAAAAAACAAAGAATTTCTCCTAACCAAGGCCAGACTCACCACTTCAAGAAAAAACTAAAAGATTGTAATTGATGAAAAACATAGGAACAAAAAGGGAAATGGTTTTTCAACTAAACTCGTCGAATGAATAAGACCTCAAAGAGTGAAAAACTCAAAGGAAACTCCCTAGTGGAGTCGCCAATCTTGTGTCCAAGTAAATCCCCTCTGCGGATAGAGGTGATCCCTCTAGACCTAGGATGGGTCTAGCAACTACAGGAACATACTAACATCTACCTTCCTAGATTGTAAATGAAATTTAGAGCAAGGAAGATGACCTACCTTGTTCTGATGCTATGTTGTCATCTTCCGTAGAAGCTTCTTTATCCGTCGCTCTTCTCAAGCTCGATGCACGCTACTACCAATGTTCAATTACCTGTACAGACATTCAAGACACCACGAAAAGCGTAAAATCATGACAAAAATAAAAAAATTACAACCTATCGAACTGACAAGGAATTCTAGAATTCTCATTATAAATGTAAACAAAAGTGGAAGATAAACATCAGTTGCATTTTATTATGATAAAGACAAGGGGAGTTTACAACCAAGCCTTGATGTTGAGGCTCTCCTTTGGCAGGTCTGTATCCAAGCACATTTGCAACACCCTCATACCCAAAGGTCCAAGATCTCACTATGTTCCTAACACACAAAAAAAATCACACTCTGCACTATTCTCCCAAAGCTATGAATGCTTCTTCTCTCTATGATTGCTCTAACTTTCTAACTCAGACTAAGGAAGCAAAGATGAAAGAGGTCTCCTTATATAAAAATGGAGGAGGAGGTTATGGGCCCTCAAATAATGGGAAAAGAGCTTATCCTTTGGAGTAGTTCCTATTCCTTGGGAACAAGAAGCCCAAAGGGGAATTCCTCGACCATATCCTCAAAAAAAACTTCTAGCTCACCGCCTCACGAAGTTTCTAGTCGTAGAAACTTCGCGTCTATTTTTAAAAAATTTCCAAAAGAGGATCGGCGTGGGTCCGACATTAAGACAGAGTTCTGATCGGCATAGGTCTTAGTGTAAATCTCTGCTATTGACACATGTTATACACGGAGATAAAGCGCCGACCTTGAAAACCAAGCTTTTATAGGGACCTTCCAGAAAAGTTGTAAAGGGAGATGAATTGGCAGACAAAGTGTGGTTCAGGAGTATGTATTCCATGCTTGGAAAGTACACAAGGGTTTGTGTATGTGTCCTCCTGGATCATGGAAGAGGGAGTACAAGGACAGTGACAAACTTCTGTGTAACAGATGGAAACAATAGATCCAATGTGAGGAGATGATCCCTCACAGGATTTCCAGCTGAAATACTGGAAACTTCCTTCCTCCAATAGATCTATAGGACTGGACTGTGCAATCCTTGAAGGGAATGCTGCTGTATGGAGGTAAAACACACTGCCATGAATGCCGGATATAGATCTGGTGCTCCTGGAAGACTGAATATGAAGCACAAAGTGAAAGATGAATCCTCCACCGGTTTCCTAGCTAAGTGATAGAAACAACCTCTTGAAGATGGCACCAATGCCTGATAAGGAATGTAGTACAACACTCTTCCTTAGAGATCACTCAAGGGAAAAGGTGGGATTCCCGCTCGGGAACACCCTGTGCTAAAAATCACTGCAAACTTAGCTAAACATCTCAAAAATGCATAGAAATGTCCTAAGACAAATCTAGATCTAAACAGAGAAAGAAATGAATAATCCAAATCATATCTTCTATTGTGCCTTCACTGTCTTTATATAGATTATGAGCCTTCCATAGCCTAGTCCCACCTCTAAAATGCACTATACGTGTGGACATAAGTCTCCATGTTTGTGTTAGGTAAATTTTACTCGGGATAGAGTCAATGTTGACTAGAGTAAATAATAGTGGTTTTGGGGTGCATGATATTGTGCACCCACGGTTTTCAAACCATGGTATTGCATGTAATGGAGCTTATAAAAGGCTGGGAAGACTTCATTGTAATGTAGGCTTGGAGGTGAGCGATGAAGGCTCACTTGGCTGGATTAGCGAGGGTTTTGGCCAATGCTTAATGAAATTTCATTGGTTGGGTTTTGCCCCAGATTTGGGGTTTTCCCAGATAAACATATGTGTTTATGTTAATGATTTGTTGCTGGGTATTTTTATGTTTATTCCTCTCCATAAACTATTTATTATTTCTACAGTAAATTATAACAACTGGTACCAGAGCCATATTTGGCTTCAGGAGACGCTTTTATAGCCAAGGGTTTTATTAGCCTGGTGAATAGAGAAATCAATGTAGCCTTTTGCAGATATGTCCGTACGGAGCATGATGTTGTTGTGAAATAGGATGATGTTGTCCATTCACAGGAGTAGAAGGGCCTGGTGTAGAGGAGAACCGATATCTACACAAACCATTGGAGGAGTGCTCTCGTGAGAGTAATGTGGACGAGCACGTTGAGATGGAAATGTAATTTCGTTGCTGCATGGTGAAACCACTGATGCGAAGAAGCTGGATATTGTGCGAAATTTGTTTAGATTTGTCATGATTCGGTGTTATTCACCAACTAAACCTGCACATTTAAAATGTCATGGTGTTTCTCTGAAAGAGGCTGATGTTGTCAAATGTGAGTATGTTGACATGGTGGAAGCGTGTTTTGTATTGTTTTTATCCCATGAGATTTGAATTAGTGGGCGGAAGGCCATATGAGGCGCAGAGATTCTTTGACAAGCATGGGTTAGTAGTTCGAGTTGTCGAAGATGCTCAAGACGCTTTCCATAAGAGCGCGGAGAATGGTGCCATGGTTGTGTTGGAGCCATGTGATCTGGTCGATGAGGCCATTGGCAGGAGGGCTTGTATGACGAAGTCAGGCCTAGTGATTGGCGTATCATATTACCTATGGTCCTACTCACAATACAATGAATGCATACCTCATTCCAACCATCATCAAAGTTCTGAAAAGTGGAAACATGGATACCTATAAAATGTGGTTGAAATCTATCTGTGGAAGTGGCCAATAAGTGCATTGTTGATCAAACTATAGCCACCATAAAAAAAAGCTAGAGTTTCAGTTTAGGCCATATCTGAGGCTCCCATGATAAGCGATGGGTGGCGATGGAGAAAATCCCTACCACCCCTCGCCTTCACTTTGCCGCAGTAAAAAAACCAAGAGAATGACCTCGAATCTAGTGAGGGGATCCTAGCTAGAGTGGGTGTCAGAGACGATGCAGGACATGTAGATTCTGATATTCCTGAGAAAAAAAATCTACAGATTAGGGTCAGAGAAAAAAAAAATGTGTCATATAGGCAGTGACAGAGCCGGTCGAAGGCGGAGCCAAAATTTTTCGTGTGCCTAAAGGTTCGATGATCGAGTTCGCGATGGGACGCAATAAGAATTTTCTATCTCTAATATATAATTTTTCTGTTGGCTAAGGTAATATCCATGCATGGGATGCATTGTAGGCGATCCACACTCATATGAATTGAAAAGGTGGTGTATGTAGCTGTTGTTGTTGGGTATGTGTTATATTATTTCCACAACTAGTCACGCGCAGGGGGGTCATGGGGGGGCGACAGCCCCCCTGTTCGGGTTCCGGGGCAGCGCCCCGGGAAAATTTGTTTTTGGACCCTGTTTTTCAGTGGGAAGACCCACCCATGGTTTGGTGCATGGGTTTGCACATGGTTTTGGGGCATGATGGCTTTCGGCCCCTAGTATTTTGTAGATCCAGTTAAGGGAAGTACGGTTATGTTCTAATCTAGGGTTAATGGATTGGGGTTTATTTATGCTTTGGCATGTATATATATGTGTTGTAACACTGAAAGGAATATAATGAAAAATCAAGCTGGTCATCTCGATTTGGGATACAGGGGAAAATCTCTCTGTATATCTGTTTTATGTTTTATGCTCTCGCTATTGTTTATTTTATATTTTTAAGATTCATTTGCAGATCAATTTTGTACAAGTTTAAAACCTACGTTTGGTATCAGAGTTGTTTCAGCTTCAAGGGGATGCCTTTGTTGCTGAGGGGTTTTTTGCTCGAGCCCGTGGTAGACCCTATTTAGTGGGAGATCTGCGGAATCGATTCTTGCGGTGAAAGAAGATGGCGAGCAGTGGAAATATAGAGATTGAGAAATTTAATGGTCAGAGTTTTGAGTTGTGGAAGCTCAAGATGGAGGATCTGCTGGTAGATAAATACCAGTGGATCGCAGTAGATCCCGGTACTAAACCAATGGCAATGTCAGATGAAGACTGGAAGAAGTTGGATCGGAAGGCGAAGAGCACAATACGGTTGTGTGTCTCAGATTCGGTATTTTTGAATGTATATGGGGAAGCTACGACGAAGAATTTGTGGGACAAACTTGGGAATTTGTACCAATCTAAGTCTCTAGTGAATAAATTACTCTTGCGGAAAAATATGTATAACCTAAGGATGAAGGATGGAGACTCGGTGACAGAGCATCTGAACACCTTCAATACTGTGGCCAGTCAGCTGTCATCTGTTGATATTAAAATCTCAGATGAAGATAAGTGCATTAGTTTATTGTGTTCTCTACCAGAATCGTGGGACAGTCTGGTTATTGCAATAGGTAGCAATACAACTACCTTGAATTTTGATGACATTGTCTCAGCCTTGCTGTCGGAGGAAATGAGATGGAGAAATATGGAGGGTTAGAATGGAGATGCCTTATCTGTACAAGGAAGGTCCCAGAACAGAAACAAGAATAAGGTTTTGAGTGGGAGATATAAATCTAGAGGGAGATCTAAATCTCCTGGAAATTTTGTAGAGGTGTGCTAGAAATGAGGAAAGGAAGGGCACTACAAAAAGGACTGCAGATCTAAAGCTCCTGAGAAAGGAAAGGGATTTGATGATTCTCTTTCTGCAGATGCAAAAACCACCTTGGATGAAGGTGGGGATGTGTATTTGGCTTCTTCTTCAAATACACATGTAGATAATGAGTCATGGTTTATTAACTCAGGTGCATCCTTTCACTTCACTCCCCATAGGGAGTGGTTCTGCGAGTATGAGAAATATGATGGCGGTGATGTCTTCTTAGGTGATGATAGGAAGGCTAGAATCGTTGGACGTGGAAAAGTCAAGCTGAAGTTGCAAGGTGGAAGGATTAGAACACTTCCTGGTGTTTTGCACATTCCTGCATTGGCCAAAAATATAATTTATGTAAGCAAGATGGATGATGCAGGTGTAAAAAAAGTGTTCGAGAAAGATACCTGTAAGATGGTTCGGGGAGCACTGGTATTAATGTGGGGAGTTCAGATTTGAACTTTGTACAAGCTTCAGGGCAGCACTGTTATTGATGGGTGCAACAGTTCTGTGGCTCCCTAAAGTGGAGCGGAAAGCCTAGTGGTCTCTGGAGAAAAGACCATGCTATGGCATCAAAGGCTTCGACATATTGGAGAGAAGGGCCTTCAGATACTCCATGGAAATGGTATGGTAGAATATATGTCTAATATCTCTCTGGATTTCAATTTCTATGAACAATGTGTATATGGGAAGAAGAATCGGGTGATTTTTCCTTCTAGTGCTAAGAGGGAAAACAAGATATTAGAGCTTGTGCACAATGATGTGTTTGGACCTGTGTCGGTTCCATCATTGGGTAAGTCTGTGTACTATGTTTCATTCATAGATGACTTCTTAAGGAATACATGGATATATTTCTTGAGGAATAAATCTGAAGTCTTTGACAGATTTAAAGAATTTAAGGCTCTGGTGGAAAACCAGACAGAGAAGAAGATAAAGGTATTGAGGACAGATAATGGTGGGGAGTTCTACAAGAAGGGATTTGAAGAGTTCTGTAAGAAGTGTGGTATAGCACGACAGAAGACTACTCCATACACACCTCAGCAAAATGGAGTTTCAGAAAGAATGAACATAATGCTAATGGAAAAGGCAAGAAACATGCTTAGTGGTACCAGGTTAGGACAATAATTCTGGGCAGAGGCAGTGGAGACTGCATGTTACTTGGTTAACAGGTCACCTTCATCAGCATTGGAGGATAAGACTCCACATGAGGTATGGACTGGTAAGAAGCCCTCTCTTTCACATCAGAGGGTATTTGGATGTGATGCATATGTACATGTTCCAAGGGAGAAAAGGACCAAGTTGGATAATAAATATGAAAGGTGCATCTTTATTGGGTATAAGGATGGTTTAAAGGGTTACAAGATTTGGAACCTGGAAACAAGGAAGGTTGTGTACAATCGAGATGTGGTATTTAGAGAGGTGAAAGATGTTGTTAAACATGAAGTCCTACCAAAGGAACCTGAGAAGATAGAGTTTGAGCTAAAGGAGGATGAATCAGACTCTACAACAGAAGAAGACTGAGAAGAGGAAGAGCCACGAACTCCAGCTATGAGAAGACCAGTTCGAGAAATAAGACAACCAGAAAGGTATAGTCCATATGCTTTCTGTTCAATTTTTTCTTTAACTGTAACTGATGATGATCCCAGAACTGTCAGGGAGGCAGTAGATTCAGAGGATGGAAAACTCTGGAAGGAGGCCATGGTTGATGAAATTCCATCCTTGCATAAAAATGAGGCATGGGATCTGGTGGAGTTGCCAGCTGGAAGGAAGCCCATTGGGAGAAAATGGGTGTTTAAGAAGAAGATGAATGTAGAAGGCAAGGTGGAGAAATACAAAGCTCGGTTGGTAGCAAAAGGTTATTCCCAGGTGCCAAGAATTTATTTTGGTGATATTTTTTCTCCTGTTGCCAAAGTTACTTCTATTATATTAATTTTATCTGTTGCTACTGCATTTGATTTTGACGCAGAACAGATGGATGTGAAGACAACATTTATTCATGGGGATCTGGAAGAGGAGATCTACATGAAACAACCTGAAGGCTTTATGGTGAAGGGGAGGAAAGAATTGGTATACAGGTTAAAGAAGTCTCTCTATGGGTTAAAACAATCACCAAGGATGTGGTATCAGAAATTTGATACCTATATACGAGGACTTGGCTTCACCAGAAGCAAGGAGGATCATTGTGTTTATTTTAAATTAATTGGTGACCGTGTTATTTATTTGGTCTTGTATGTGGATGATATTTTTTTGATTGGAAATGACAAATAAATTATCCAATATTTGAAGACCCAAATGTTCTCCAAATTCGACATGAAGGATCTTGGTGCTACAAACTATATTTTTGGCATGGAAATTAAGAGAGATCGGGAAAAGAGGAAGCTCTGGTTAAACCAGAGGAAGTATTCCAAGACTATATTGCAGAGGTTCAATATGCAGGATATTAAACTGGTGAATGTTCTGATTCCTATAGGTGTAAAGTTTTGTTGAACAGTGTCCCAAGTAGACACAAGAAGAAGAGGAGGATATGTCCCATGTTCCATATGCAAGTGCAGTGGGTAGCCTAATGTATGCAATGGTTTGTACTAGACCAGACATTACACATGCAGTGGGAGTATTGAGCAGGTTTATGTCAAACCCAGGGAAGGAACATTGGACAACAATGAAACGGGTTTTCAAATATTTGCTGGCACTAGTGATTATGGCTTGTGCTACCAGGGAAGACTAGGATTGGAAAGAGTGTTGGACATTCGTGGTTTTGTTGATGCAGACTGGACTGGAGATCTGGACCAAAGAAGATCTATAATTGGGTATGTGTTTAGCCTATTTGGAGGTGCAGTCAGTTGGATGAGTAAAATACAGTATGTAGTGGCTCTTTCAACTACAGAGGCAGAATACATGTCAGCCACTCATGCAAGAAAGGAAGAAGTTTGGTTGCAGAGATTGTGTTAAATTATGGGGTTGGTGCAGCAATATATAAGGATAGACTGTGATATCAAAAGTGTAATTTACTTGGCTAAGAACCCTGCTTATCATTCAAAGACAAAGCACATTGATGTTCAATATCACTTTGTGAGATATATGGTTGAGGCTAAAAGGGTGTTGCTGGTAAAGGTGGACAATTTGAAGAATGTTGCAGATGCATTGACGAAGTTTGTGAGCACTCAGAAGTTCTCTTGGTATAGAGAAAAAATGGGTGTTGCAAATCTGGGCTAATGACTAAGCTCTCCTATGGCCCCCTACGGAAAGAAAACAACAAGTGGGACAATGTTGGGTATGTGTTATATTCTTGCCATGACTAGTCACACACGGGGGGGTCATAGGGGGTGATAGCCCCCCCTATACATTGTGTTAGGTGAAGCAGGGGGGGCGACAGCCCCCCCTGTACATTGCGTTGCACAAATCAAGGGGGGCGGAAGCCCCCCCTGTTCGGGGTTTGGGGCAGTGCCTCCGGAAAAAAAAAATTTGGATCCTATTTTTTGGTGGGCGGACCTGCCCATGGTTTTGTGCATGGGTTTGCACATGGTTTTGGGGCATGATGGTTTTTGGCCCCTGCTATTTTGTAGATTCGGTCAAGGGAACTATGATTATGTTATAATCCAGGGTTAATGGATTGGGGTTTATGTATGCTTCAACATGTATATATATGTGTTGTAACACTAAAATGAATATAGTGAAAAATCAAGCTGGTCGTCCCGATTTGGGATCCATGGGAAAATCTCTGTGTATATATGTTTTATGTTTTGTGCTCTCGCTATTGTTTATTTTCTGTTTTTAAGATTTGTTTGCATATAATTTCTATACAAGGTTAAAACCTACAGTTGTTGCACATGGGTCTACATCCATTGATAGTGATTTGTTGCCTTAATGAGATGGTCTTGTGAAAGAGATCCATGATTGATTGCAAATTTTTGAGACATATAAGAGCAGTTTTCAACCAAGGGTTTTGGAAAGCACGCAGAGGAGAGTATGAAGCATCATCAAATCATTTTTCAATCAAACGAAGAATTAATAATGGCAAAGCATGAGTTAAGAAGATCATAGTGCTGAAGAAATGCACAGTAGAGGTCGTGGAAAGGCTCATGAAAAAAAAAATTATTTTATTTGCAATTGGTGGATTCATGTACAACTATGATTTCCTCTTTGGAGAGGACATCGTGAATGTAAAGAATGGTCATACAAAGAAGAGAAAAAATGAAACAAAAAAAAAATATTATAATGAAGTTAATTTTTGCATGTAAATGGGCATACTGCTGTAAGACCAGGTATGGCATGCGTACCCCCGGGTAATCACTAGTAAAGTTTGGGTTAGACCTAGGTGATAGGGGGGATTTCAAGTTAACAATTACCCTAGGTAAAAATTTTGAGGGGGGAAAGGGCTACAGTGAGTGAGGTTGTCTCACTTAGCAGTTTTGGCTGGATTTAGTCAATAATCCCCAAGTCAAGTTTAAGGGGGGAATTGTTAGGTAAAATTGACTCGGGATAGAGTCAATGTTGACTAGAGTAAATAGTAGTGGTTTTGGGGCACATGGTATTGTGCACCCACGGTTTTCAGCCCATTGTATTGCATGTAATGGAGCCTATAAAAGGATGGGAAGACTTCATTGTAATGTAGGCCTGGAGGTGAGCGGTGAAGGCTCATTTGGCTGGATTGGCCAAGGTTTTGGCCAATGCTTAATGAAATTTCATTGGTTGGGTTTTGCCCTAGATTTGGGGTTTTCCCGGATAAACATCTGTGTTTATGTTAATGATTTGTTGCTGGGTTTTTTATGTTTATTCCTCTCCATAAATTATTTATTATTTCTGCAGCAAATTCTAACAGTTTGACTACGTTGTTTCACCATGTCATCCATCATGTTCACATGTGATGATCAACCTCTCCATCATGTGTGCATTAAATGCACTAGTTCCTCCATCATGTGCACATTAGATGCACCCTTTCTCCACTACTTATCATAATTTCTTTATGATCTTACTTTGAATGCATTATGATCTCATTTGACCTCTTCAAGATCCTCATGATTTTACATTTAAGATCCATGATCTTACTCGACTGTTTCATCCTCCATGATCTATCTCATAAATGAGACATGATCTCCATTAATGGAGCTGCTCCACTACTCCATGATTTTAGATCTAGTTCTAAAATATCCACATACACACATTAAAAGTGGATTTTATTCATCTTTGAGGTTTGTGGGTCCCTCCACCCTTTTATTTACTTAATTTATTAAGTTTATTAAGAATTATAATATTCCAAATAACATGTGAAAATTTTGGAATATTACAATCCTCCCCAGCAAAATGTTGCTTGTCCTCAAGAAACTGCAAAAGTAGATGCAAAAGCCATCTATTCCCCTCCAAATGGAATCCACATAAGGAAGGCCTCCATTTGCTGCAATGTGTTATGCATGTTTGGTTCCAAATTTGTCTCTAAAAAATGCATAGAATGACCTCCAACTGTATGGTTAAATGTCCTCCTTTCACCATGAAGTACCAAGTGACAACCATAGGCTGTCCAACATCATCATCAATACATGAGATACATAAAATAAATTGGTTCTTCTCACAAAGGAAAAGTCCCATCTCACAAAGCATTTCTACATCCCATGTTTCATGAAGTACATTGAGCATTGACATGCCCTCATCTTTAGCCTGGTTGGCCTTGTTGGTTCCAAGCATCATTCCAACATTATGAAAAAGAAGAAATAGAGTCATATGGGTAGACCAAAGTGTCAAACCATATTCTCCCAATAGTAGCCACCGGAGTAGGGCCTCTTGTTGCCATCCTCCACCTCCTCCATGTAAGATGGACAAGCCAAACTCCCCCAAAAGCAACCAAAGAAACAAGAGATCTTGTTGCCTTTTTACCTCCTCATGTACATCATGGAGTAAAAACATACTAATAGACATGTGGAATGTCACATCATCCCAATACAAGAAAATACCATCAATACACATCATGAGAGTACCATGCCAAGTTTTACACTATACAAAACACATAGACATAGGAGATTTCATGTGATGGCCAAAATATCTCAACCAAAATGAAAATGCCTTCTTCTGCTTTATTCTATCATGGATACACAAGGCATGAGTCAAATAAATATGAGCTATTGGGTGGTAACCATACTCACCCAAGAGTAGCCAGCGCAACCATGCCTCCTTCTTCATTTCATGAGTGTTTTTCAAGGCATGGATCAAAGAAATAGGAGCCTTTGGGTAGTAACCAAACTCACCCAAGAGAAACCAATGTAACCAAGCTTCTTGCTAGCCCATGTCATATATCTACAAGTGGTCATGCAACCCCTTGCTTATCATCCTCACCCACTCATCCCCATGTGGATAATGAATGATGTTCTACATAAACATGGTATCCTCCCCTTGTAGAATAACATTCTCCTTAAACCGATGAAGAACTTTGAAATCCATGAAATTTTTAAGTGCACCTCCAATGACATTTGTTAATGAGACCTTCTTCTCATCAATGGCCCTCCAAAACCAATGAGGTTCTAGATCTGTTGCAGGTATAATTTTCTCTTTGAGCTGTGAGATGCTCATTAAGAAAGTGTCATCTAGAAAGGAGAAAATATTCCTCATCTCAAGATATATACCATCTATCATCTTTACATCCATTGCTTCATGAATGAAGCAACCTTCATAATGCTCCAAGGATGATGTGGCCCCTTCATTATCACTGCTACTAAGTGACAACGCTATAGATCTGCATGGTAATACATATGTTGTCTCAAAGAAAGGCACAATGATGAACTCATAGCCAACCATTGTACATAGGATCATACTCATCCCATTTTCTGAAACTCTACACTTCAACTCAAAGGGTTGAATGTAGTCCAGTGACTGACAAACTAGGATGGTCCTTCCTTCCTTCCTTGATTAGATCAAGGGTCCTCTGCGCAGTGATATTATGCTGCTCCAAATCAACATGTTGTTCTAAACCTTGCTTATGAATTGGCCCTGATGGCATATTCCCATAAGTTTCAATAAGATGTACTGAAACAATATGAGATGGAAGTGGATGCATACCTTAGATCAACTGATATGTGGGAACCTCTTGCAAGACCACAGTATTTCCTCCAACCAGGACAATGGTGTCTCCAACTACTGGTAAGAGTGATGGCTAATCTTCTCCAAGTTTACCAGCACTGGAATCTACCTCCTCTTCCTCATGCATCTCCTGAATCATGCATGGGACTCTATGTGTCAAGAGCTCAAGACTATCTTGCAAAGTTTCAAGTGTCTCTTCTCCGTAAGCAACTACTTCTGCAGCTGGTGGTGAATGTGGTGACCCCTTGTCCAGAGTGACAAGAATGACATCCTCCTTTGTTTCCTTAGAAATGTCTCTTTGTGACACATCTCTAGTTTTCTCACATCAAACTTCTTTCTCAACTTATGCAATAAATCTGAATATTTAGTCACCTTTGCATGCTCCATGTGACCAAACCACCAATCATTGGCTTCATTAGAAATATGAAGTTCTACAATCTAAACAGCCTCTCCTTCAGCTACAGGATGTAGCCTGAAAAATGTATCTAACTCTTTCCTCCAAGCCTTAACAATACTTGAGGAAGATCCACCAAATGTAGGCAAATAGAATCTATTGTGCCTCTTTCTTCTATTGCTGCTATAAGATCCTATTTCTTCTTAAATTTTGAATAATTGTTGGAGAGTTAGTTTCTCCTTGAATGCTCTAGACTGTGCTTTGTACTCTTCAAGATATAAACTGAGAATCTCATGAGTGTCAGGTTCCCTGTTTCTTCTTTCTTCATGACTATACCATTCACCTTCTTCAAAGAAAGTGGGCATAGTAGATCTATGAGGAGATATATGATTCTCAAGTTTTCTTTTTTGCTGATAGGAAGTGCTTGGACCTTCCTCATCAAATATTCTTCTTGGATCGTCCTTTTTCCTTTCCCTATTCATTTGATTGACCTCTTTGGAGAGATCTTGCATGGATCTAAAGATAGGAGTGGCAAAACCGCAATCCTTCGTCATGATAGATCTCATTTATCTTCTTCTTCTTTTTATACAAAAGATGAAGTGTCCACAAGCTGAGCCAAATATTGTGCTCTAATACCACTGTAATATTCCTAAAAGGGAGAATGCAATAATATTGAAACACAATATAAGAACTACAGCAAAGTAAACAATTAATCTAAAAACAACATCAGAATGTACAGAGAAGCTGAGCCATTTTATTATATAGGAGGTGAATAACAAGTACAATAGTGCTAAAAATGTGAAAAACTCAAGCGAAAGATATGGCCTAGAATGACCCTGAAATGATCCCATAAGAGGGAATGTGTAAATGCTGAACTGCTAGAAGGTAAACTGCATTGTCCTTGCTGCAACTGTTAGGACTGCAATTGTCGGAAAGATAGAAATTCAGATCTAGGCAATATGGGAGCTCCGATGATGCTGAAAACAGAGATCCGAGCTCTATGATGGATACCCAAGATAACCTAGAAAGGGTTTCTCAGATCTGTCAATCTAAGAAAACCACCCTCTTAGGGCTTCACCAATATACTGCTGGGTATGCAGGTTTGCTGCATAATCTGATGATATGGTGGCTGCAATGATGCATAATCAGATTTATGCAAGAAAGGATGATTCCTTTACTAGGTCCTTGGGCTAAAAGCTCAAGATCTAGCTCCTCCAATCTCCTCCACTAAAAATAGCTGCTGGATGAACAACAACTTCAGAAAAATGTGCTGTCAGAGAGGGAGGCTCAATAGCATACTTCTAGATATGTCAATACAGCTCCTGAATGATGGAAACAATAGATCCAATGTGAGGAGATGATCCCTAAAAGGATTTCCAACTGAAATACTAGAAACATCCTTCCTCCAATAGATCTATAGGACTAGACTACACAATTCTTGAAGGGATTGTTGATGTATGGAGGTAAAACACAATGGCCTGAATGCTAGATATAGATCTACTGCTCCTGGAAGATTGAATATGAAGCACAAATTGAAATATTAATCCTCCACCGTTTCCTAGATGAGTGCTAGAAACAACCTCCTGAAGATGGCACCATTGCCTGATAAGGAATGTAGTACAACACTCTTCCTTAGATATCACTCAAGGGAAGAGGTGGGATTCCCGCTCGAGAACAACCTGTGCTAAAAAGCACTGCAAAATTAGCTAAACAACTCAAGAATGCATAGAAATGTCCTAAGACAAATCTAGATCTAAACAAATCTAGAAATCAATAATCCAAATCATATATTCTATTGTGCCTTCGCCTTCTTTATATAGATTATGAGCCTTCCATAGCCTAAGCCCACCTCTAAAATGCATTGTACATGTGGAAATAAGTCTCCATGTTTGACTGCACTATTTCTCCATGTCATCCATCATGTTCACATGTGATGATCAACCTCTCCATCATGTGTGCATTAAATGCACTACTTCCTCCATCATGTGCACATTAGATGCACCTTTTCTCCACTACTTATCATAATTTCTTTATGATATTACTTTGAATGCATTATGATCTCAGTTGACCTCTTCAAGATCCTCATGATTTTACATTTAAGATCCATGATCTTACTTGACTGTTTCATCCTCCATGATCTATCTCATAAATGAGACATGATCTCCATTAATGGAGCTACTCCACTACTCCATGATTTTAGATCCAGTTCTAGACTATCCACATACACACATTAAAAGTGGATTTTATTCATCTTTGAGGTTTGTGGGTCCCTCCACCCTTTTATTTACTTAATTTATTAAGTTTATTAAGAATTCTAATATTCCAAATAACATGTGAAAATTTTGGAATATTACAAAATGGCTACCAAGAGATGAGAAAGATGAGAGCACATTGTTATGCTGGCCAAATTGCTTAGAGGTAAGGCAGTAGTGTGCAATCCAGAGTCATAGTAGAGGGAGGATTCGGTGGTTGGCCACCCAAAAACTTCAATCCTTTGGAGTAGAGAGAGAGACCTTGCGCCAATAGCTAAAGGGTAAAAATATACTTGCACTGGGTCTTAGAACTCCATAGTTGTAAGGGTCCTTTGGCAAGAGTGTAATGTAATATCTTTCTTCCTAACAACAAGCAATAAGAGGGGACTTTGATTCCGCTGTTTTCATTATCGTTACATTGGAATCTTTGTGAGTTTTTTTTTTTATGTATAGTTTAGTTGTGTTTTCTCTCCATATATGCATACTATGTTCCATGATTTAGTGTGTTTTATATTTTATAGCATGTGTTCACTAACCTGCTAACCATATTTTCTTCCTGTGACCATAGCTTGGAGGCAGCAACCACTCCTCCTAAGCATCGGTGGATTGGTACACTTGTGCACCAAAACCATCACTACAAATGCTTCAAAGAAACTAGGTGTCAGTAAAGAACCAGGACAAAGGCTTCAAATAGAAGCAAAACCATCAACCAAAAAACAAACAATGAGGAATGTCAAGTATGGAAATTAGCTCATACATTGTACAACAACACTCCTAAAGTTGTCTGAACACTATCACCATCACACTGATCAAACACAAAAGATGAAAATTATCAAGAAAGAAACAATATATGTCACCATATAACTGCCCCCCCCAAAACACAATTGCGGAAGGAGCAAGAATCAACAGTCTCCATTGTCAGAAAATTCCCCCCCTGAAACACAACTGAGGGAACAATGGAAATCAACAATGAAAACTGATGCAACATGACAATATGAATTCTGTAATCATTTGTTCAATTGACGCCATGAACATCTATCGACCCATTCACAAACAATCTTGATGGTTGGCACTGGTCCACGATTCATTATTTCACATATCTTATGTAACGATTTGAATGCATGACTAATAATTGATCAATAATGTTGGAACCTGGATGATTTCCTTTGACGAGGATGTGGAGATGCCTCAATGTTTGTTTTTACAAATTCAAAGTTAAGTGACATAAAATTTTCATCTAGAATGACATTAGAAGCTATGTCATCAATATGTTTATTAGGAGCATTTTCTTCAAGCACCTCATAGTTGAATGTAGGTGATGAGGCAACAACAGAATCATATCGAAGATCTACTCTTGATGTCTACACTACAATTTAATAAGAGAAACAATTCTCTGTCCATTCTTCCCAAGTCCTCCTCTAGTATATCCCATTTTTATCTGCAATCGAGATCTAATACCTGTAGTATGCTTTTCAAAAATAGGTTTAACAAAGGCATGTGATGTGTCATGATCATCAACTTCAGTCTTCTGACAATCAACATCATCAAGTGTGGAAGAAGATGAGTTTGGTAGCTCAACAACAACCGTATCCATCTCATATTTCTGAAGACAACTAACTTCCATTTCAAGTTCCTTCTTAGACTCTTGCAGCGTTTGAATGACCTCACACTTCTCAAATAATTGTTGATACAAGGCATCATAATGTTGTTTCAAAAAATGATATTAATCCGTCATTGTTTCTTTTAAATAATAAATCTCCACAATGTGTTTATTATTTTTTTCTTCTAGTTTCTTCTACAAATTTGAGTTAGAAAAAGACTCAAATTCCTTTCGCAAGTCATCAAGGAGGCCAATATTCTCTTGAAATTCGTCTACAAGCATCTGGAGATACTTTCCCATGGTTGATTCCAAATGGTCAACCTTCTGGATTTTCTCAGCTACTGAAGTTTGAAATCTATTCTTAGGAGTTCCAATCCCTGGTTGCAAAACATCTACCATTGAGTGTAATTGAAGTGTTGGGTGTGGAGCCTAATTACCTTCCATATCTAGATGTATTGTTGCATTAGACCCCTGTTCTTAATGGGGTGGAAATGCCGCCCGTTGTTTAATCACTGCCAAGTGGGTCCAAGGGGGATGATCGTAGTCAATCTGGGTCGTTCATTAGGCGGATGATCTGACAGTAGAATTTATGTTTAATTGAGGGTTTTTTTTCCCTAGAAGGAAGCCCCTCATTTTGTATTAGGGTATTGTATTGCGGCTTAGAATGGTATGTGTACTATGAGTGAGAAATAGAAAGGGGGACTATGAGAGAGAGTAGAGGATATTACAATAGATTTGATGTACTTTGTGTCTCTTCATCTTGCTAGATAATATAAAGGAAGGACTGGCTATTCGGGGTGGACGTAGCCCAAATTGGGTGAACCATGTATATTTGTGTCTCTCTTGTTTTATATGTTTTCTATGTTTGTCTTTCTGAATATTTTATGTGTTCCATTGCTCTGTAATATATAATTTTCTAACATGAAGAACCTCTTTAATTAGTTCATCCACTGCCTTCTTTTCACAAAGTTCCTGCAATAGTTTACACATCTTAAAAGGACCAAAAAACAAGACTGATAATGACAACAAGAGTTGCTTTACGCTTCCACAAGTGAGATCAATCTAACTATATTTGCATGACTAGCCAATCAAGGAAGCATTTCATAAGCCAAGGTTTAGTACAAGAGAATGCCCAAATATCTTTTTACCCAATGATTGTTTTTTTGAGTAACATTGTTTCAATTCTTTTCCTCCTTTTTAAAGCCCAATAAATTTTACCAAGACCTTTTTTTTTTAAATCGATAAAATTTTCCCCGAGATTTTTAAAGAAACTTAAAAACCTTCAAAAGAAACTCTTCCCTTTAAATTTTTAATACAACTCTCTCTATAAATAAAATTACGTGGTAAATTTAACAAAAACAAAGAACCTTGTCAATTTTCCAATTTATTTCTCTGCCCCTTACTTTTAAAATAAAATCATGTGGGGATAATAAAATAATGGGTGAATGACAAACTTGTCAAATCTGAATCATCTTGTGTGCTCACAATATTTTTTGAATGAGGCTTCCAACATTGCAACCTTCACGTGCTTCTACTTCAAGAACCCAACAATAATCAACAAATCACTTTCACTAATGGTGACTGGAAAGGAAAGTAACGGCTCCCTAATCCACATTTATACTGCTTGTGATGACCAATAGTGCTAATGTCGTTCTCAAATCTAACACTTTGTTATGAAACCAGCTCCAAAAATGGAAGAAAAGAGAGATCAACGCCTTAGAAATCAGCCACTTCGAGGGGGAAACCTCCAATACATTACATAAATGAAAAATTATTGGATGATACAAATGACCAAAACCTCCTTCTATATATAGGAGTCCATGGGGCCACAATATAATCCTACCAACCTAACAATAATAATGTAAGGACACAATAATAACAATGTTGGGGTTATAGGGGTACAACAATAACAATCAGGGGGCTACACTAATAACAATAATGGACTAAACTAGTAATATAGGGACCTAACATGCCCCTCTCCTTCAAAAAAGTGTTGTCATCAATGCTTGAGTAGCCCTGGGTGCTTCTGTATAAAATTCTCATCCTCCCATGTAGAATCTTCAGTGTGTAAGTTCTTCCACATGATGAGATACTCTGAAATTGATCGATTTCATAGTTGTCAAGTTCTTGTTTCCGTGACTGCTTCAGGTTCCAATATGATTTTTCCTTCCTCATCAAGTTCTGGGAATATTGTTTGAACTGGAATATTTTCACCTATAACCTTCTTTAAGCATGAAACATGGAAAACTGGATGCACTCGCGAAGAAGCAGGAAGCTCCAATTGTATGCCATAGTACCAATATTTTGCAACACCTTGTAAGGACCATAGTACTTTGGCGATAATTTATCATCCTTCTTAGCTTGCTTGAGGGACATTTGTTTGTATGGTTGTAGCCATAAAAATACCCAGTCTCCTACATCAAAACTTCTCTCGCTGCTATGTTGATCTGCCTATTGTTTCATTCGATTTTGTGCCAAATTTAGGTTATCCTTTAAGAGTTGGAGAACTTCTTGTTGATGCTCGATGTTATCTTCCATTGCTTGAACCTTAGAATTTTCTCTTAAATATGATGTGATGGACAGTGGATGATATCCATAAAGTGCAGTAAATGGGGTCATTTTTGCTGCAGTATGGAAGGAAGTGTTATACCACCATTCAAATGAGAGGTAACCACTTGAACCATTGTGTTTTTTTATCATATACAAAACAACGAAGATATCCTTCCAAACATTTATTCACTATCTCAATTTGACCATCGGTTTGAGGATGATAAGATGAGATATGAGCTAATTGAGTACCCAAACAAGAAAATAACTCCGTCCAAAAATTTCCAGTAAAAATGGGATCTCTGTCGCTCACAATAATCTTTGGGTTTCCATGTAGCTTTTGAATTGTGTCCATAAATGTAGTAGCAGTGTGCCTTTAAATGGATATGAGACCAATGCAAAAGTGTGCATACTTGGTAATTCTATCAACTACCACCATGATGACATTCTTTCCTTCGGACTTAGGTAAACCTATGATAAAATCCATTGAAATCTCCTCCCAACGTTGACTTAAAATGGATAAAGGTTGTAGAAGACCCGGGGACTTAATTGTCTCAACTTTATTCTGCTAGAAAATCAAACATTCCGCCACAAACTTTCGAATATCAGATTTAAGGCCATCCCAAAAAAAATTATTTCTTCACCCTACAATAAGTTTTTAAAAATATTGAGTGTCCTCCTAAAGGAGAAGTGTGCAATTCCAAAAGAATATTTTGTTTTAGTTGGGAATTATTACAAAGATATAGCGATTTTTTTGTCTACTAGTAAAGAATCATTTTTCCAACTAAATGTATCAGATGTACTAGACTCTTGCTACAATTTTTGAATGAGTGTCCATACTTCTTTGTCCTTCTTCCATTCATCCCTTGCTTCAGTTATCCAATTTGGTTGGACAATAGAAATTCCACAAAACAATGCTTCCACCTCTTCGTTCTTTCTTGAGAGTGCATCTGCAACAAAATTTAGCTTCCCTTTTTTGTAGATTATTTCAAAGTCATAACCCAACATCTTTGTGACCCATTTTTCCTGCTCTTCTAAAGATAGTCTTTGTTCCAAAAGTGTTTAAGACTATCAAGATCAGTTTTTACCTTGAAGTGTTTTCCCATTAGGTAAGTTCTCCATTTCTTTAGTGCATGTAGTATTGCTAACATTTCCTTCTCATAAATAGGTTTCTGTAAATACTTTCCTTTGATTGGACGACTTTCAAAAGCAATGGGTCTTCCTTCCTGCATTAAAACTGCACCAATTCCATTTCCTGAGGCATCACATTCCACAATAAAGGTTGTTGTGAAGTCTGGTGTAGCTAAGACCGGTGCTAGGCACATTGCCTCTTTAAGACGTTCAAAGGCCTTAGTTGCTTCAGGAGTCCATGAAAATGCATCTTTCTTCAATAATGTTGTTAGAGGTGCTGCTATTCTCCCATAATTCTTAACAAAATTGCGATAATACCCTGTTAACCCAAGAAATCCTCGCAAATGCTTTATGGTCGTGGGGACTTTCCATTCCTTAATGGATTTAATTTTTTTAGGGTCTACTTTAACACCCTCGTGAGATATAATATGACCCAGATATTCCACCTCTCGTACTCCAAAGAAACATTTGGATGTTTTTGCATATAATTGTTTCTCCTGCAATAGTTTGAGCACCCTGTCAACATGTTCAACATGATCCTTCCAAGACCTGCTGTAGATTAGTATATCACCAAAAAATACTAGCACAAATTTTCTAAGGAAGGGTTTGAAAATGGAATTCATCAACCCTTGAAATGTAGAAGGTGCATTGGTAAGGCCAAAAGGCTTGACCAAAAATTCATAATGACCCTCATGAGTTCGAAATGCTGTTTTTGGAATATCTTCAGTCTTCATTCTAATTTGATGATATCCCGAACGAAGATCCAACTTGGTAAAATAAATTGCTCCATGTAATTCATCCAATAATTCATCAATCACAGGAATGGGAAATTTATCTTTAATGGTGAGCTTATTGAGCTCCCTATAATATGGACACATGCGCCATGATCCATCCTTCTTGTGTACCAATACTACAGGAGCAGAGAAAGAACTTTGACTAGGTTGAATTATACCCGCCTCTAACATTTCTGCAATCATACGTTAAATTTCGCTCTTTTGGATGTAAGGATATCTATAAGGCCTGATGTTTGGAGGAACACTTCCTGGAATCAAATGAATAGCATGATCATGATCACGAATAGGTGGGAGTCCTTTGGGAGTTCCAAACACCTTGGAATTATTTTCCAAGACTTTTTGGAGATCTGCAGAAATAGATGATTTTGATGTTGGAACTTCTAGTGAGCATAATTGTGCAATTATGCCTCGTTGTTATTTCTTCAGAAGCTTTGTCATGACATTAGAGCTTATTATCTTTCCTGACTTCCCTGTGATACCTCATAATTCGACTTTCTTTCCTTCTGAAAAAAATTTCAAGAAAATTTCTTGAAAATTGAAAGCTACTGTCCCCAAAGATTGTAACCATTGTACTCCTAGTACAACATCAACACCTCCCATTAGAATGGAAAGCATTGGAATATTCAATACATATTCCCCCATGGTTAGCTTGATATTATGGAATTTTCCAGAGAAATTTATAGTTCCTCCATTTGCAACTATCACTTGACATTCTGGTGCTGGGTATAGGAAAAAATTCAATTCCTTGGCTACCTTACAGTGAATAAAATTATGGGTACTACCCAAATCAATCAACACTATTACCTTTTTCTTCTTGACATGTCCTTCTATATTGAGAGTTTGAGGAGTGGTAATTCCTGCCAATGCATTACATGATATGGTCGAACTCATTTATTCCTCTTATAGGGTTGGTTCCTGGTGTATATCCTCTTCTTTTGAAGATTCTTGTTCATTTTTTTCTTCCTCTTCACAATCTATGTAAAATAATTTCTTCTCAGCACACTTATGACCTTTAGTCACAACTGTAGCAAAGCCTTTTTTCTCTTTTTTCTTCCAATTGTTGTGGTGTCAACCTTGTAGGTTGTGGAAGTCTAGGAGTAGCAACACTTCCATCTTTATATATATGAGTGGTAGGGTTCCTTATCGCCATAATTTTAAATTCAAATTTTCTTGCCAACCTGAATGCCTTTTCCAATGAATCAGGCTCCCAAACGCGAACTTCATGTTGGATGTTATCATTTAAAGTCCCTATGAAGACATCAATCTTGTGTTCCTATGGAATATCAGTTACCCTTATATTCAATTTTTGGAAGTCCTAAATTTGATCCACCATTGAACCCTTTTGTTTGAGATTTATCAATTGGCTAAAGAAGGTGTTTCTTTTTGTATCCTCATAATGTGCTATCATTTCCTCCGTAAAAATTGAACAAGTGACAATTTTTTTATGGGAGCAAAGCCATCGGTACCATACAAATGTATTTTGTTCTAAATGTAAAGTTTCAATGTGTACCTTTTGTGTGTTTTGCACATTATTGAGATCAAAATATTGCTCCATTTGTAGTATCCATGTTACGGGATCCTTGCCATAAAACTTTCTCATATCCATCTTTGGAATATGATGGTTCTTCCATCCAACATTAGAATTTATGAAATCACGATTAACATTTATTTTTTTCTCATCATGAGTTTCCTCTACTATCTTTTCACCATTAGGAAACACTTCTTGTATCAACTTTGCCAAACCTTCGATGTCTATTTTTAGATCATTCTTCATGTTTTCCATGTTTTCTTTCATTTTTTCATCGATATTAGCTTCCATCTCATCCATCTTAGGTTCCATGCCAACTTCCGTTCCATCCATCTTAGCTTCCAAACCATTCATCTTAGCTTCCACACCTTTCTTCAAACCATACATCTTAGTTTCCATGCCTTTCTTCAAAACTTCCATTTCATTTTTTGTTGCTCTTTGCGATAACGAAATTTGGTGCACTTGCTCTTGTAATTTTGATATCTCATGTTGCATTTCTTCGTCTTCATGAGTCATAGTAGAGCCTTTTGAAGGCTTAATGGGTGTTGAATTATTTTTTGGGGGAATTTTAGAACCCAATATTGATATCTATTCTTCAATATGCCTTGGAATAAATTCAAACTAATTTTTTCAAACAAGACTTATGTAATTCGAAAAAATACACACCTTTTTCTTGCTTTTGAGGAGCTCGATATTGAAACTGAATTATCTCTGTGATTTCGGATCTTCAATATCTGAAATTGGGCCCTGTAGTAGCCCTATGAATCTTCTTTCAAATTCCAAATAACCTGATTTTGATTCTTCAAGACAAAGTTATGCCAAATCTCCAACAATGACCTAATTATGGACTGGTTCAGTAGAGAAACCATGTACGACGTGCGACGTTTCACTGTTTCCTTCTTCGGCTTTGAAATTGATACACATGAAACTATAGTTCGTGTACTTGCAGCAAATTTTTACAGAATTTCAATCCACTGCTCAGAGAGAGAGTTATGATATTTTCCCACGGTCACCTCTTTGAGATGAAATTCGGGAGCCTGAAAAATCCATAGCTTCCACAGACCCTATATTGGAAAATGCTGTGAATCAAGTTACGAAATGGTTCCATGACGTTCCTCAAGATTTTTTCTTCGCTCTGTAAAAAGTTCAGCTTCTAAACCCTCATAGAAAAAAAGTTACAGCGAAAATGCCATAATGACCTATTTATGTTAAATTCAGGAGCTTGCAAAAATCCCTAACTTGCACAAACCATATCTCTGAAAATGTTGTAAACCAAGATCTGAAATTTTTCCATGAGGTTCCTCAGGATTTGGGCTTCATTCTATAAATATTTCAGCTTCCGAACCTTCGTAGAAAAAAATTTATCGCGAAAATTCCACGATGACCTGTTTGGAGTAGAAAAACCCTAGAGTCCAAAGCTCTGATACCAAATGTTATGAAACCAGCTCCAAAAATAGAAGAAAAGAGAGATCAACACCTTAGAAATCAGCCACTTCGAGGGGGAAACCTCTAATACATTACATAAATGAACAATTCTTGGATGATACAAATGAAAAAAACCTCCTTCTATATATAGGAGTCCATGGGGTTGTTAGGTCCCTGTAATTTGTCATATTGGTAAGACCAAATAAAAAAGGGTAACATCAAACCAAATTTGGAGTCCTAGGACCTAGCCTTCCTGGACTCAGAGAGGGATCTCTCTATATTTGTATAAAAGATATAACTTTATTGATTTAGGATGCTGATTTTAGGCTAGTTAAAATGATAGGGATTGTTTGCTTTGTTTTGTTTGGTTGGGTTGCTTGTTAAGAAGAACAGATAGAGTAAGAGAAATTCAAACCATTGGGCTATGGGGTCTGTGAAAGGTTTGAAGAGTACAAAAAAAAATCAAGGGTGTTTCATAGGGCAATTTTAACAAAGCCAAATGGATCTTAATAGCTTATGTGGGTGTGAAATGAACATTAAGTTGTGAGTTTAGTAGGTTTAAAGGGAAATTAAGAATCCTTTAACATATACTAGAACAAGAAGAGTCTTTAAGATCACTATCCTGAAGAAATAACCAAAGGGCGGGGCACACCATAAACTTCTTTGGCCTGAATTTATCAAGTAAACTTTCAGAAAACAATCCAACAAACCCTAGAGAGCAGGGAACTCCTAAATTCTCTAGCTATTCACTTTCAGACAAAGAAAAAATTTAAGATAAAATTTCAGTAATGATTAAAGAGCAGGGAACTCCTAAATTCTTCAATCAGACTTCAAATACTTTTAAAATGAATTTTCAGGATAGACCAAAGGATAGGGAAAACCATAAACTTCTTTAGCCTAAACCCTAGTAAGAAAACTTCAAAGAAATCCTTGAGAACAACATTTCAAGCAGAACCAAAGGACAGGGCAAACCATAAACTTCTTGGGTTGGAATATACTGAGTTAATCTCAAGAAAAAAAACTAGATGGAACTGGAGAGTAGGGAACTCCTAAACTCTCCAATCAGACCCAGTAGAGGAAAACATTTAAACAACAGAAAGCAGATAGACTTAAGGTGCCTCTAACAACATATCTTAACCTAAATTTTCTGCTCTGTTACAAAAGAAATTGATATACAAAATGGAAAACAGAAGGAAACAATTACAAAATTACAATAACATCACCATTTAACAAAGTCCATGAATCCTGTGGATGTGCTTGTTCCATTGATATATTTCAGTCCAAAACAGTTACAATGCTCCAAAGCCAAACTCTTTACAACTCAAAGTCTATGAAGTATTCAACTCAACAACCAACCAAAAACAAAAACAACATGAAGCACCCATGTAGTATTTATCTGAAAAATGAGGAGGTGACCCTCAGCTAGGGTTTCAAATGTCATTTATTACAAAGTTAATGCATTTTGACCTTTGAGACCATGCAAGGCCCATGGAAAAATATCTGAGACTCATTCATTGAAATAATAACTTCTAACATAACTTCTGAGCTAATTTTTATAATATGTTTGACTTTAAGGCTTCAAAATAACTTTTGCAATAACTTGTGGTAAGGGCACAGCTCCAAGGTACAGGGGCGCAGCGCCAAGGCAGAAAACATGGCCTGTCTTGCAACCAACTTTTGGAGACCTTCTCGATGTCCAAATGAGCTCCAAGATGGTTCATTGGAAAGGTCTCTGAGTCTGTTTTCCAAATATGTTTTCAATTTCCAAAATGGTGCCTATATGCCCTGTCAAACGTCACTTCTCCTGAGACTGGTAAATGTGCAGCACCAAGGTCAAAAAGAGGGCAGAAAGGTGATTTTTTGGTGGTTTTTGGCCTTTTTGAGGGATCAATTTTTCTCCACATATTCTGAAACTTTTTGAGGTTAATGTAATTTCCATTAGGAACATGAATATTCTTACCGTTTTCCATTTGGATGGCCCAAAAAAGAGCACAACGCCAGTGGCGCTGCGCGTTTGGCCAATTTTCTGCATGTCAAACTGTCAAAAATTCAAAATGTGCACAGAAGTTCCAAATTAGAATTTTGCTTTCTGATCAAGGTTTAGAGTCCTAGAGGGACACCTCAGCAAGAATTTTGAGCTTCTCTTTCTCTTTTGCCTCGGTCAAAGCTCAAATATTTGCATGGGCTCGTTTGAGCTTGGCCCTTGCAATCCTGTTTCTCATGGCAAAATGTCTTGCCGTCTTCCTCTGAATGTCAGTGTCTCTCTTTGCCTTCTCTAGTTGACACTCCAGATGTAAATTTTCCCTCTCAAGCAAAGACTCTCTATCCTTGCTAATTTCTATGGCAAGCAACTCACTTGGAGTGAGCTACTCTGCCAATTCTGCCTCTTTCTCCCTTTCTCGGGTTAAAGCCCTCTTCAGCCCAATGATCTTCAACCTCTGTCTAGGAAGCTGATCTTCCTCATCATCAATGTCATCAAAACTACCCAAGGTCTCATCTAGCAAAGCCTTGGCCTTTCCTGCCTCTCTTTGAGCTCTGATTGCCCTGACGTCACTAATGGTCTGCTTTGTCTCCAACTGTTGATTCTCTTTCTCAAGAAAGTTAATCACGTTCTTTGCTCTACCAATATTAGCTTGAAGTTCACTAATATTGGCATCCTTGCCTTTGATCAACGTATTGGTGATTCTGACCTCATCCTCATCATCAAGGTCAATTAACTGAAAATCCTGCTTAGTTTCATGTTTATCCTCCTCCTCAACAATGATATGCTCTATAACATTTTCCTTGCCCTTATAAACTCGTTTTGTTGATGAATAAGGCATGGCCTCTTTCACCTCAAGTGAAGAAAAAACATTCCTATGGCCTCTTTGATAGGTCAAAGGAAATGGCTCAATATCATTCATTTTAGTGCCAACTGTCTCAATGTTTCTTTCCTTTATTGATACTCCAGTATCATGATATGAGGGTGAAGGGTTGTGGAAAGGTGATGAGGAAGGATCAATATGAGGTGACTGGATGTGAGTGGATGGTGATGTATGAACAGCGGGATGTGATGAAGAAGTGGATATGGGAGGATGAGAAGATGAAGGAATATCATGTTGATGATGGCCAGGTGGAGTAGTGAAAACCTCATTGGTAATGAAGGTATCCCATGGAATGATTTTCTGCTAAAGATGATGCATGACCACCATCTTGATGAGTGAATGATGAAATAGGCTCTGCATTTTCTGATTGTAATCCCTCTGTTTCACAATGTAGGCCATCTTATCACTGCTACAGAAAATATAATAAGGCAAATGCAACATTTTAACTCTAGTGAAATGCATAAGGAGAGGGATATGGTATGAGTAGAGGAAGGAAAACCTTCCCTCACAAGTGAAATACTTCATTATTATCCTCATCATGGGCAAATACCAGTCAAGGAGATGAGAAAAAGGGAAAATGGACTTGTTGTGATCTTTGTACCTACGTTTGAGGTACGGTTCATAATAGCTCATGTATAAGTTTTCTTGCTTAAATCACCTCTCTCCCACACTATGTATCCCTGTAGCAGCTGCAATGGCATTGGAAGACATCTCAAAGGTGATCCCGACAAGATTGACCTGCTTGACATGTAGATTGATGATGAACAATCTTGTTAACTCCAGGTGATTTTGGACTTGCTGCACTCTCTCACAAATGTCAAAGTAGCCCACATGTTTAAAGCAAGATACAATGAGAGGAGAGGCCATGGCTTCCCTTGTATTGATGGGTTCAAACCTATTTATCTTCCCTCCCTTATGATCATGTCTCCTTGGCATTTGTGCCTCAACACCACTATCTTCTCCCTCAGACATTTTAAACCCTGTTTTGGAAACCCTAGGGTTGAAGTGAAATGAGAAGAGGGGAAGGTAATGAAATGGTAGCTTGAACAAATGAAGGGAATGAGTGAAGGGGGAAAATAAATCAATGTAAACCCTAGATTAATGAAATTACCCTTTCTATGACTAATATTTTATTTAGGAAGATGAAATAAGGGCAAGACAGTGATCTCAAGCTAAAATCTAGGGTTTCCTTTCCATTCAATTAAGAGTGATCAAATAGCTTCAAAGCAAGGTTCATGTCATGTACTTACCCCTCAAGAGTGCTTGGAGGAATTTGGCAAGAATTTGGAGAGGATTTGAACTTGTTTGAATAGCCCCAACCCTTAGAAAATCCGTTCTGTGCGTGCAATGACACTAGCCGAGGGCTAGCCAAGTCAAGCGCACAACACCAATGAAAATTTCATGGGGTCCTTTCTCAAGGGCATAGCACTGCAAGGGCACAACGCCTTCACAATTTGCATTGGGAATTTCGGTTAAAGGCGCAACGCCGATCTCCAATCACGCAGTGCCAAGAAATTTGGCTCGAATTTTCTTAGAAACCCTGAAAATTTTCCTTTGATGAATGCTTCTGATCTTTTTAAAGGCAACAATGATTCTCTTGAAGTGTTAAATGACCTTTATAGTGAAGTGGAATTTAATTTAATTTGAAAAACCCACTTTCTAATGTTTGAAGTCTTTTTCCTTTTCTCACTAATACTCTTTGACACTTTTTGCTTTGCAGGTTGCTGAAGTCATTGAATTGGCTTTTCTTCTACTCATTGAGGCTTGACATGTTCACTTTGACATATAGTAGCATCTTAAAAATCTTCTGTAGTTTCCACCATAAAATTCAACTCATCTTTTTCTACCCTCTCTGGCCACCTTTTTCAAATCTCTAAGTGCCTGCAGTTATTTATAGCAATCATCAGTGTTGTCTTCTAATTTCTCTATAGACCTTTCAAGTTCATTCATTTCTGTCCAGTTCACCTTACCTTTTTTTATATTCCATCAATATTTTCTGATAGAATTTCTTCATGTTTGGCCTTGTGTGCTTCCTCCATGTTATTTTCCTGCAAGTAATCACTACTTTGGCACTTAAATGGACTATCAAGTTTATAGCCCTTGTCATCTACAAGACCAGGCTTTTCCCCTTTCTCTTGCTGTAATTTGCTTTCATTCAGAAGTAGACTGTCTACATCATCAGTACTTTCTGCTGATAAATCTTCCAACACCTCTATAGAAGTGCCAAAAATTGTCCATTTTTCTCACTTGCAGATTCTGAACTGAGAAGATAATCCTCTTTGGATATTTTAGGTCCTTCTTGAATAACCATGTCTTGACATTCTGATGCAGGAGCATCAAGCTCAATTTTCATTATTTAATTATGTAATAAGGGGGGTGAGATATTTTAATTATTTTATTAATTAAATTGTTTATTTTTAATAAATTAGGAGAGAAGTTATAAATGTGAGGATTTTTGTAAATATTATTTAATAATTAAAGGATATGAGTGGAACAGGATTAGGTAGATAATCTAGGGAGTAGTAATTCTATATACGGGATTTTGTTGAGTCCAAAACTAGAATAAATCTAATTTAAATTTAGTTGATATTTGTGTGGAGGATTTTATGGAATGGAATAAATTCCTATTTTTGTATAAATAAGAGGGTTGTATGAGGGTGTAAATAGAGGAGGAGAGAGGTGAGAAGTGAGAAATTAAGAGAGAGTGTGAATTGATTTGAGAGCTTTTGTAAAAGGGCCAAGCGCTGAGAGAAGCTCTCCATTGTAATATTTGGCCGAGGAATTGTTGTGTTAATTTATATCAGTAGATTTATGTTTTGATAAGCTCTCTTTTATTTATGTATACTTTGAGCAATCGCAAATGTGTGGTTAATGAAGAGTTGATTTATGAAAATTTTAATGCTGAAGGCAGTACATGTGTTTTTATATGTTGGGATCTGATTTAACCCAGAATCCCTACATCATTTGGTATCAGAGCCGGAAAGATGCATGTTCTACATTTTGTTTTCAATCTGCAAGTATATTGATTTGGAAATTGTAGGAAGATGAATTCCCCTGGAGCCTACGTTTCTGATGAAGCAGAAATTGGGTAGCGCATGAGGAAGTCGACTTGTATTGAAGCATTGAAGTAAGGACGAGTTGGTTGGTAGCGTTAATACACAGAGTTGAGTGGCACCATTCACATGAGTAATGACGCAGATGAAGGGTGGACGGAGTAGCGTTAGCACTTTGAAGTTGCGGCCAACGCATAGATGCAGTATTGAAACCAATTGCCAAATGATAATGCAGCAACTGTTGAAGTGTTTGCGTGGGTAACGAATGTCAACGGTGCCATTTTTGTGAGTTAAGGGTCTGCGTTGGACGAGGGTTGAATCACAACATTGAAGCTAATTCTAACATATTATACCAATGCCTGAATCATAATGCAAATTGTTGGAACGTTGTGTGACTTGCCATTTGGTGAAGTCTGCATGCAGATGTGAATGAGCCACAACGTGGAAGCTGTTACTATGCTGGAATTGCAGTATACAGTACCTAGAGGTAACATGAGCTATTAGAAAGCTGCATGAGTTGTATTTGGTGAGTTACCAATCCGTGTGGAGACGTGATCATATCTATAGTGTGGAAAGCACTACAGTGCTCGCATTATATTATATCAGATGTTACGGGTTGTGTCATGCCGTGTTAACTAAGCTAGCATGGAGCCATTGTTGAGCGTGTATATCATAACAGTAGCATTGAAGCCTTTGCGAGACTGTAAGGGATCACACTAGTGCCATAGCATAACGCAACATCGTGAGATGCGTGTGTAAGTATGAAAGGTTAATTGGTTTTTCAACGGTGCAATCAACATATAATTTGTGTTGTGAAAACGTCCATTTGCAAGTAAGGTATGGTTTTATAATGAAATTCGTATGGTGATGCATAGTTGCAACGATCTCTTGTGGACCTAACAAACATTTAATGGAATTGCTTGAGTAAGAGAATGTTTGTATTGAAATTGAAATGATAAATTGACAAGTTAATCAATTTATTTATGGAAGAAGATAAGCCTGGGCATTCATAGAAGTGGGTAATCTTAAATTAAATGTGAAAAGAATTTTCCAAAGTAGGAGTTTTTGTAGAGGGTTTATTCTTAGTAGTCTTGGTTGTGTTAATTTGAATCAAGGATTGTAGTTGGCAATAGCTCTTTTTGAAGATTCAATTTTTTTTTAAATGAGAATTGCAGAGAATGCATGTTTAATGGAGAAATTAAAAGGAGATCAGACTCCGAGTCTGAAAGATGATAGCACATAGAGATACAGTGCAGATGTGAGATGGAACAAGATCACACAGAGATCTTAAAGGTGAGCTGATGTGTTTTATTTTAACAATGGTTTGAAGATGATATTTGCATAATACAGGTTTGCAGACAGTTGAAGGAAATCTCAGCAAACTAAGATCACAGTTTTAAGTAGTGATGAAGGAGACTAGTAATAGTTTTTGAATGAAAGCAAAGTGTGGAGCATAACCTTGAATAATTCCAATAGAAGTTGGATAAAAAGGACAGTTGTGTTCTTAAAAAGTGCAGGTGATTTGAATCCTAGAAGGAGCAGAGAGGATGCTCAAAAGGTTCCAGAGAATAGAGAACCAGTGCTTGCCAAAAGACCAAGTCTAGAGAGAGGATTGGTGAGGTAAGTGTCAGCAGAGATGACTTGTTGTTGCAGAGGCTTTAGTACAGCTCATGGTGAATGAGTGATGAACTCATGAAGATAGAGACAAATATGACTACTGAAGGTCATTGCAGAGGTTTTGAGAGAGACCACAACAGAAGAAATGAGAAAGAAGATGCCAAGTCAAATGGCATGAGAATGAGTCAAGAGCAGATTGACAGAGAGTGAGCTGAGATAAATTTCCATCTTGAGTTGTTGATGGAAATGTTACGGAGAAGTAAAGTAGACTAGAGATATGGATGGAGTATGAAAAGGAAAGTCAAATGGCGGAGATTGCAAGTGAAGTGGAAGCATAGAGTGAATGTTCAATTAAAGGAAGAGTAACTCAGTTTAAATGAAGATTTGATATGTGAGCCAGAATATGGTCCATTACTTTCTGAAAGTAATGATGGGACAGAAGGGAAATCTATAGAGGAACTGAATCAAATGAAGGATGCAAAGCAGCAAGGAGATATGATGACTGAAGCATCAAGTGGGACCACAAGGTCTTATGTTTGTAAAACTAATGATTTGTGTGTGATTGCAGGTACATCACAGGATGTTGAACAAAATTTGAAGTTTTTTAAGGAGAAGAAGTTTAATTTGAAATCCGTTCAGAATGATACTGAGATATCAAGATCTCAGAAAGAAATAAAGATAGAGGGGTCTCATGGAAATATTCAACAGAATATTGAAGCAGAGGAAGAAGGGCCATCTAATGATTGTCAACAGCAAGTGAAGGTATGGAAAGTTGTGTAAAATTTCCGAGTTCTACTCCAATTGAGATTGTTAAGTTATATAGAAAGTTAGATCTTCAGAGAAGAGATTTGGAAAAGCAGAGGATCTATACATAGGGTGAGTTGCTAAAAGAGAAAGACAAAGAAGTTGTCCTGAATAATAATCGGGAAACAGAGGATAAGGATGTAGGAATGATTCAGCAAATCGAAGAAGTTCATTATTGTGAAACAGAACAGGGAGACATTCTTGAAACAGATGATGTGGAGGAGAGACTAGTTGACAGTCTCATGGAGGATTTAAATCAGCATACTGATGTGCTGATGGAAGAAGAAATTTCCGAGAAGCATACTGAAATGTTGTCAGAGTTGAAAGAGGCACTGAGGCCTTATGTTTTTTATTTTAATAAATGTTTTGTGAGTACAGATTTTATTGCAGATGCTAGAGAAGATCTATTGGACAAAGAAATTAGACTGATAAGGAGGATAATGATGAAAGTATCCCAGAAGCAGACATCGGCAGTAAAACAAAGAAGAAGCAGTAAGAGGAAGACAACAGAAGACTGTGAAAGCATAGCCAGTGGGGCAATGCAACATAAAGTGTGGAGACCTAGAGAAAAACAACAAACAAAAGAAGCAACAAATGGAGAATTGCAACACAAGATATGGGATCCAGGAAGACAAAGATCCGAAACACATGATCAGGCGATCATGGTTAATTTCAACCTTGGGAGTCTGATGCAGGAGCATCAAGCTCAATTTTCATTATTTAATTATGTAATAAGGGGGGTGAGACATTTTAATTATTTTATTAATTAAATTGCTTATTTTTAATAAATTAGGAGAGAAATTATAAATGTGAGGATTTTTGTAAATATTCTTTAATAATTAAAGGATATGAGTGGAATGGGATTAGGTAGATAATCTAGGGAGTAGGAATTCTATATACAGGATTTTGTTGAGTCCAAAACTAGAATAAATATAATTTAAATTTAGTTGAGATTTGTGTGGAGGATTTTATGGAATGGAATAAATTCCTATTTTTGTATAAATAAGAGATTTGTATGAGGGTGTAAACAAAGGAGGAGAGAGGTGAGAAGTGAGAAATTAAGAGAGAGTGTGAATTGATTTGAGGGCCAAGAGCTGAGAGAAGCTCTCCATTGTAATATTTGGCCAAGGAATTGTTGTGTTAATTTATATCAGTAGATTTATGTTTTGATAAGCTCTCTTTTATTTATGTATATTTTGAGCAATTTCAAATGTGTGGTTAATGAAGAGTTGATTTATGAAAATTTTAATGCTGAAGGCAGTACATGTGTTTTTATATGCTGGGATCTGATTTAACCTAGAATCCCTGCCTCACATTCTATTACATCTGAGTCAAATTCTAGTAAACAAAAAGCAGTTCCTAAAATATCCAAGGATTTTGGGGATCCAGAAAAAAATTCTTGTTATAATCAATCCTTCTCATATGTGTGCTGACCTCATTGGAATGACAGGATGACCTTGAAAAATGAAAAACCCTAATGACCTAATGGGAGTGCTTTTTGACCTGATTTTGAAAGAAATTTGACTTAGAAACTTTCAAGTGAAAAGAGAATTTTCAGAAGTGCTATTGTGCTCAAGGGGACATGGGAATGTGTTAGCAACAAGAAATCTTAGAGGGAGGATAGAGTTTATTGACAGGGAAAATGGGGGAAATGAGGTTTTAGGTAGGAAAGAAGGATGAAAATGAGAAGTATAAGCCCATAATGAGTCTTTTAAGAGCAACATGGTGACTTTGAGATGGAAAACTGATAGACAGGGAAAAAGGTTTTATTAAGATAATGAAGGCAGTGAGATTTCTGAAACTCAAGATTTTCAAGGAATATTGTTTTTAGAAAACTGTAACCATTCTATAGTCATCCAAAGATAGTGAAAAATACTGATGACTAATAGGGGCCACAATATAATCCTAGCCGACCTAAAAATAATAATGTAAGGGCACAATAATAACAATATTGGGGTTACAGGGGTACAAAAATAACAATAAGGGGGCTACACTAATAACAACAAGGGACTAAACTAGTAATATAGGGACCTAACACACTTGGTACACAGTGATATAAATCAACTACATGTATGAGTTTGACACCTTATCTCCTCCATTCAACAACAGGGACATACTCAGCTAAATGACATTTTACAGATTCCATTCTTAATGGTTTCTCAATCCATAAGGAAAGGAGAGATCTGGCTTTGTTGTCACACAATATCGACCTCTTTTGAAGATTGGAGTTGCTCTATGAAATACCCTTGGTCTGATAAATAGTGTCCCTTTTGCATGTGCCTCAGGGGCTTAACCTCTACAAGAAAATAAGTTGTCTCTTGCACATAACTCGGTCACCTTGGAAAGGTGACCCACGACCAACAATTGGAAACCACTCTAAAATGACAATAAAGGAAGACTCTGCCCTCTCTTTTACTATTTGGAACCGAACTTCAATGAATGACTGATATGCAAGAAATAATTATGCTTGCAATACAAATAAATTCCTAAAATAAATTTATGAGAAATTTAGCTGAGAGAATGATAATGTGGAGCCCAAGTTGGCCTTAGTATTGTTAGGATATTCCGACACATAGGAAATAGTTAAGAATAACTTAGTCTAGTGTAGAGTTAGGTAAAGTGTGTTTCTTTACCATGTACATTTGTAACTTATAATCCGACGGTCACGATTTGTAGTGATACGACGATTATCTCTCACCTCGGTATTAACGACACTTGATCCGTGGCTTAACACCCGATTGGTCCATGATCTCTATTTAAAGAGCATGGAGGGTCATTTTTCCAGTAACCATTTATGGGAGAAACATATGTAACTTTTCTTTTTATATTAATAAATTGCCTGAAGTGGCCACGTTGGCTCAAGCTGTGAACTGTTTCCCTCTTTGAGGGTTTTAACCACATGATTATACTAGTGTACTGATTTTATATCTGTTTGTGAGTGGTGACTTTTGGTTCTTGATCTACGGAACTTACCTTGTAAATTCCTACATGGTATCAGAGCTATTTTTAGGGTCGCATCCGTTGTTGATCAAAATCCGAAGCTGGTTTGAATGCATGCGAATGTTTTTTTGTAGATCTACTATTTCTGAACATTTTTGGGCATGGAGAACTACTCTCTTGTGTCTGTAGCATCTGTTACAGTGAGGAATGCCTTTCGTTTCATGTGAAAAGGTTTCCGGCTACCCAAGTTATGACAGTTTAGATCTGGCGGTATAAAGCATCTTTTTTGCAGTTATATTTGTTAATAGTTCTACTTATTTCGGTTTATTCTGTTTATTTTCGGTTTATACATTTTATTTATTTGCCGGATCTATACCTTCTTCTCTTTGTATTCTCTTTGTTGTGCACTGCGTGCGATCTCGGCAAATCAAAAACAGGAAAAGGGTTTTTTTTTGCTACATATGCTCTTTCCCCACGTCTTTGTGCGATCTCAGGAAATCATAAATAACAAAAAAGTGATAGTTGCCGGTAAGGGTAGCTGAAAATATGAAAATCTACCGTAAGGCTTTGCATTTCATTTTTTTTTCTCGGTTTTTGTGTTTTTATTTGCAGGAAAAGGCACGCACACCGAAGAGTTAAAAAAAAAAAAACAAAAAAACAAAAAACAAAAAAAACACACCCCCCTTCCTCCTTTCAAACAATAACATAATCCTTTTACTATCTCACATGGTGAGGAGTTAGTTTATGAGAATAGAGGTCTTGGGTTCAAATCTCTTTCTCAAGCTTCTTTTTGTAAAAAAAAATTGTTAAAAGGGGCGGAATTTTTTTTTAAAAGCCACACTCCATCCCGTTCCCGTAACTATTCGGCATCTTCAACTCGTTTTTTCAAAAAGGCATAACTTCTTCGTCTGGAAGCCATTTTTCGAGCCGTATTTTTTGAAACAACCTAATTTTTTGAGAACTTTCCATTGGATCAGTTAGTTTCAGCTTTTCTTAGCTTCAGTTAAAGAAAAAAAAATGGAAAGTGCATGCCCGATTATTCTTAACAGCACCAATTATTTCCAATGGCTACCTCACATGGTAGATATACTTAGAAGTAAAGGGATTTACAGAATAGCCACAGGGCTAGAAACTAAACCTTCTGATGATGATAAAGTCGCTAAATGGGAAAATAAACAAGAACAAGCACGAGGGTTGATAGGAATGTCCATTGCTCAAGATCTTCGATTTCATATCCTTGACATTGACACCCCTCATGAAGCCCTGGACAAGCTAAATACTTTGGCATTCAAAATCAAATTAGGGTCCATCATCTTGAAAATGAGTTGCTTACTTTGGATTCCAATAATTTCTCCTCCATTGAGGATTTTTTGTCCAAATTCAATACCCTTAGAATTATTTTAGAAGGTTGTAAGGTCAAAAAGGAAGATGGTAGCCTCATTTATTGCATTCTTACTAAGCTTGGCCCTGCATACTCTATTTTTTTTTCCTCCTTCCATTCCACTAGAGGAGCCATAATTTCTTCAGGAACTACCCACAAGAATCCCTCTTTTGATTCCTTTTGCGATTCTTTGATAAGAGAACAAGAAAAACTCTTACACCTTGGTCTTATCACTTCTAGAAACGCTTCTAAGAAAGCCTTAGCAGCCCAACATCAATCATATCAAAATAATCCTAAGAAGCCGTATCCTAAAAAGTATGGTCCGAAACCAAACAAGGGCCCTAAGAAATTTCAACCGCAAACTAAAAAGGCAACTCACCAAAATGATAAGGCATATAAAAACAAAGGAAAGAAGACAGATAGACATTGCAACTTTTGCAATCGTGATGGCCATATAGAGTCCAAATATTTTAAGAAGATGGAAGCCTTAGAAGCAGCAATGAAGAAGCACAACATCAATTTGGAGCACTCTTCACCTTCATCTTCAGGAATGGCACTTTCTACTTGTGGTTGTCAAGCATGAAGATCTGGTTATGCATTAAATGTATCATCCTCTTCTCATTCTCATGAGTGGCTCATTAATTCTGGAGCTTCTTATCACATGGCCAAAAATAAATCCATGTTTTCTTATTTAAATGATTATAACACCAAACATATTTATGTTGGTGATGATAGATCTCTTAGTGTTGTAGGATCTGGAACCATTCATCTCGATAATGGTCAGTTTAATGATGTACTATGTGTTCCTACCTTGTCATGAAACCTTCTCTCTATTTATCATATAACTCATTCAGGTGAAGGTAAAATAGTAGCATTCTCACCTCATGATGTTGTAATTAAGGACCTCAAATATCCTAAACATATTTTAGCTACTGGCATTGCTGATGATTCCACAAGGTTGTATAAGTTTGACAACTTTGGGTCATCATGTCTTCCCTCCGTTTTTGTTTCTCATAATGATGAAGTGAGCAAACTTTGGCATGAGTGATTTGGTCACTTAAACTATCGCTCTCTTCAAACTCTATGTAAGGAAAATATGGTGACGAGTCTTCCTGTGGTATCTTGCCGAGATGGTGTTTGCTCCGGATGTGTACTCAAAAAACATCATCAGGATAGTTTTGAGAAACGTGCCTCTTCACACGCTTCAGCCCCTTTACAGCTTGTGCACAGTGATTTATGTGGTCCACTTCTTGTTGTTTCTTTCTCTGGTTGCAAGTACTTCTTAACCTTCATTGATGATTTTTCCAGGCACACTTGGGTATACTTCTTAAAACTCAAGATTGAAGTTTTTAACATGTTCTTGGCCTTTAAGGCCTTTGTTGAGAAACAATCTGGACATCAAATTCTTAAGTTAAGATCAGAAAATGGAGGATAAAATGTTAACAACAAATTTATCAACTTATGCACTGAGCATGGCATTCAATTGCAAAATATTGTTCCATATACTCCACAAAAAAATGGTGTAGCTGAAAGGAAAAATCACACCTTAAAAGAAATAGCTAATTGTATGCTTCAATCTAAAGGACTTGGTCTCAATTTTTGGGCAGAAGCCACTAACTGTGCAAATTACAAAGTAAGCCGCACTCCTACTAAGGTTTTAAAGAATATAACTCCAGAAGAAGCTTGGAGCTCAATCAAACTAGATGTAAGTCACTTTCATGTTTTTGGAAGTGATGCCTGGGCCCATATTCCAGATGAAAAACATAAAGCCTTAGAACCTAAGAGTGAAAAATTCATTTTTGTTGGATATTATGAAGATGTCAAAGGATATAGACTTCTTCAACCAAAATCAAAAAATATTATCATTAGAAGAGATGTAAAATTTGATGAAAATATATCGGCCTGCAAGCCTAGTTCGGCGAGTGTGCCACCTTTGGCCTGCGAGCCTGATTCGGCATATGTGCCACCTCTCTCTCTCTCTTCTAATTTTAATAGCACTCCTTCTAGTTCAGATGATGATAGTGAGGATGAAAATCCTCCTCCACCTCTTGAAATTGTTCCTTATACTCCACCGCTTCCAAGATGGGTCCGCTCTACTCAGGATGCAGCAGGTTCTCTTGCAGGTGACCCCGTCGATCGAAGACGTGCACATTCTCAGTTTGAAAGAGCCTCTTCCTTATTGGCTCAAGTTTCATAAAATCCTGATCCATAAACCTTTGAAGAAGCCTTCAGTCATCCAGATTTTGATGAAGCTATGAATGAAGAATATCACTCCTTATTGGCAAATGATACTTGGGATCTTGTTCCTCTTCCAAAAGGAAGAAAACTTGTCAGATGCAGATGGGTTTACAAAAAAAAATTTGGACCAGATGGAAAAGTGGATAGACATAAATCTCGTCTTGTCGCTAAAGGATTTTCACAAGTTGAAGGCATTGACTATACTGAAACCTTCTCCCCTGTTGCCAAAATGAATTCTATCCGCCTTATTCTTTCCCTTGCTGCCTCCTTTAAATGGGAATTCCATCAGATGGATGTTAAATCCGCCTTCTTACATGGAGATTTGAATGAAGAAATCTACATGGAACAACCCCCTGGCTTTATCCAAAAAGACTCCAGCCTTGTTTTTTGCCTTCGGAAGTCTCTCTATGGTCTCAAACAAGCTCCTCGGGCTTGGTATGCCAAAATGGATAGATTTCTATTAGATAATGGCTTTTCTAGGTGTCATTCTGACAACACTGTCTACACCAGGAAAGTGGGTAAGTCCTTCACCATATTTGTTCTTTATGTTGATGATCTTATCCTTACTGGTAGTGATCCAAACCATATAAACCATGTGAAGTCTAGCCTCAAAAAGAAGTTTGAAATGATAGACTTAGGACACTTGCATTATTTCCTTGGTCTTCAAGTCTTGCAATCCAAGGAAGGCATTACCCTCTCTCAGTCCAAGTATGCCTGTGATCTTCTACACCACTTTCACATGGAAGACTGTAAGCCAATCCCTTCTCCCTTTCAGTCTGGAGTCAAGATTTTTGTTACTTGTACTACCCCTGAAGTTGATGCTACCTTATATCATCAAATTTTTGGCAAACTTTTGTATCTAACCCATGCCCGTCCTGACCTTTCCTTTTTCATTGGTCTTGTCACTCGGTTTATGCACCAACCTCATTAAAGTCACTAGAAAGAAGCTAAAATAATACTTCAATATATTCAAGGTACAATTTAGTTCGGGATTCATTACAGTGTAGGAGCATCTCCATTGTTGATTGGTTTCACTGATTTTGATTGGGATGGTGACCCTGATGATCGAAAGTCTACTGCAGGATATGTATTCACTCTTGGTTCAGGATCTATTACTTGGTATTGTAAGAAACAAAGTTCCATCTCCCTTTTTTAAGTAGAAGCAAAGTATCGTGGTGCAGTTGAAGCCAGCAAGGAAGCCATGTGGCTTCGTCTATCTGAATTTGGTCTTCATCAGCAGCATCCAACTACACATTGGTGTGATAATCAGAGTGCCATTCAGCTATGTAAAGATCCAGTTCGGCATCAGCGTATGAAACACATTGAACTCCACATACACTTCATCAGAAATCTCATTCATGATCGTGTTCTTGAAGTGCAGTACTGTCCAACCAATAATCAAGTAGCCGATATCTTTACAAAGGCTCTCACATAAGCGAAGTTTACCTTCAATCCATGCTTGGAGTTCAGGAAAGTTTTCATTAAGGGGGGATAGGCTCTAATGCCTCCTTCCATCTCCTATTGTGTCACCTTTGTAAATCCTTCAATCCTATCCCAATTTGTCCTTAAGGAGGGATGTTAGGATATTTTGACACATAGGAAATAGGCTCCTTTTGTGTCACCTTTGTAAATGCCTTCAATCCTATCCCAAGTTGTTCTTAAGGGGGGATTTTAGGATATTCCGACACATAGGAAATAGTTAAGAATAACTTAGTCTAGTGTAGAGTTAGGTAAAGTGTGTTTCTTTACCATGTACATTTGTAACTTATAATCCGACGGTCATGATTTGTAGTGATTCAACAATTATCTCTCACCTTGGTATTAACGACACTTGATCCGTGGCTTAACACCCGATTGGTCCATGATCTCTATTTAAAGAGCATGGAGGGTCATTTTTCCGGTAACCGTTTATGAGAGAAACATATGTAACTTTTCTTTTTATATTAATAAATTTCCTGCAGTGGCCGCGTTGGCTCAAGTCGTGGACTGTTTCCCTCTTTGAGGGTTTTAACCACGTGATTATACTGGTGTATTGATTTGTGATATGTTTGTAAGAGGTGACCTTTGGTTCTTGATCTACGGAACTTACCCTGTAAATTCCTACAAGTATTTCTTTGATGACAGTACAATACTCACAAGCTTATGTCAATGTACATATAAATCCTCCATTATATATAAATGGAGGAGGCCTAATTTCGAATAAGGATAACTACGACAACTGGATAGATGCAAGTACCTATCTGAGCTTACAACTCACCATACTTAGCTCAAAGGGAAATGAAGCATTGGAAAAGAAAAACTCCAACATAAAAAACAACTTGGGACTAAGTAAAAATACTTAGTTACCCTTTTCTTCCTTTCTTCTTTTCTACTTTCCTCCAACCTCCTAGATTATGAGTCACATTGACAATTGCTATCTTGTTCTCTTCTGATCTCATCAGGATGCCCTTATCTGAATCTGAACTCTTACATACATGATGTTGTTTGTTGCCTCCCATCTCCTTTTTTATGGGAATATTCTCACTCTGCACTATTGTAATTGAAGTTCCTTCTACTTCCTAACCTATCGAACTCGGTATCATTATTCCTTCTTGTTTTCCTCATCCATCTTGATAATTCTTCTTGTGGATTCTGATTGACCTTAGGAGTGGTATTACCCATTTCCCCTTCATCCTCTTCTTCTAAGAGGTGTTGCTCTGGAAACTACCATCCCTTAGGCATTTTTGCTTCTTTCTTTTTCCTTCTTGAATCTTTCTTTTCCCAAGGGCATGAATTTTGTAAATGACCTTTTTGTAGACAAATTCAACACCTAAATGCCATATTTTCAAATTATAAAAACTAGGTCTAACACTTTTCTCATGTAACAAATGAACTCGATCAGGTAATATTTTACTAAGGTCTACCTCCACACAAATTTTGGTGGAAATAAAGATTGCTTCTTTCATTCTCTAGGTGTATATATTTAAATACTTCCCAAAATGGTTTTAAATTCCTTCTAGTACTTTATGATGCCAAAAATGAAGAGGGATATTATGCAATTCGACCCACATCAACATTTTGGAAACCACCATTGTATTGGCATCAAATTCCAGGAACCATGAGGCTATAAAAAGGCTTGTAGAACCCCAAAATCACGGGCCCTCTCTCAAGAAAAATTCATTGTCCTTCAACATTTCAAATTTAATAATGAAAAATCCCTTGGAACGTAAATGAATTTTAGAATTTACTCTCCATATAGTAAAATTACATTGAAATAGAATTGTTGGTTCTAGTCAGAAGCCATTAAATCTGCATGTAATTTCCTATGATTGGAATTTTGAACTAATATCATTTACCTCTGAAAGATCCACTGCCATTTACGAAACTTGATTCAACTATTCCACAATGTAGGGACTAGGAATATTGAGAATTTGATTATATTTGGGTAGAGTGTCAGTCTTCCATTTGAGTACATCTTTGAATGAAGTGGATTCATTTTGCTTTTTTGGGTTTTGATTTGAATATCCACCCCTCAATCTCGAGCTCAAAGAAATAGTGGATTCCTTACCCACTCCATAAAATTCCTATGAACACTGATCTTAAAGCAACTTACCCTCATATTCAAGTACCTAAAAAGTGGTTGGAATATTGATATGAGATTGAATCACTTTCTTCGGATTTTCCACAAGATCCCTATCCCGAATCAAATAAACAAAGGATTTTCCACTTAATTTTTTTATTAAATTTGGAAAATTTTCCTTCCTCCACTATCTCGTCATTAGATCTGGTTTATCTGAGGATTTTTTTGTCAGATCTATATTTGATGGGACCAGATATGAACTTTGAGAGCTCCTTTCTACATGGGTTACCACTATATTTGGTCCTTCATTGAAAATCTAAGGTCACAAGCCACAAATTTGTGCTTGGAAACCCTTTCCTAGTATATTTTTCTCCTTAGCAAGCCTCTCCTCCTTCTCTATAGATATATCCAAGATGGGAGCATGTAGATCTAAGCATACGAAACTAGATCTCTAGCTAGGGTTGATCCCAACATTAAAAAAGAGAGAGATGTGGAAATATATTTTCCATGAATAACTGACTGCCAAATATACAAAAAGACATAAAATATCTACCTCTAGACTGAAATTATTGGGAGAAAATTTGTTAGGTACCTATAATACTAGTGTTTCCCCTTATTTTTATTATTAGTGTAGCCCCCTTATTGTTATTGTTATGCCCATGTAGTCCCCATATTGTTATTATTGTGCCCTATAGAAGCCCACTATTGTTATTGTTGTGCCCTTACATTATTATTGTTATGTCAACTTTGATTATATTGTGACCCCTTAGACTCCTATATATAGAAAATAGGTTTTTTCATTTGAATCATCCAAGAATTATTCATCTATTTAATGTAAAGGAGGTTTCCTCCTCGAAGAGGATAATTTTTAATTCGTTTATCTATATTTTCTTCTATTTTGTGAGATGGTTGCATAACATTTGATATCATAGCTTTGGATTATAGGGTTTTGCTGCTGCAAACATGACTTCTTGAAATTTTCACTAAAAATTTGTTTATGCGAAGCTTCAGAAGCTGAAATTGAAACCATGTGGAGTATAAATTCTGGTGATCTTGGTTCGCTATATTTTCAGAGATATGATCTAAGGAAGTTAGGGTTTTTGCAGGCTATAGAAGTTCATATCAAACAAGCGATCGATGGAAAATATTCATTACTCTCGTTTCAGGCATCAAATTTGAATTCTGTAAAAAGTGGCTGAAAGTGAAAAGAATGTAGTTTTTATTGTATAAATTTTAGAGCCGAATGTGTAAACAGTGACATGTGGCATCCCTTAAAACTTCACTCTACTAAACCAGTCCATAATTAGGGCATCATTGGAGATTTGGCATAACTTTATCTTAAAGAATCAAAATTTGGTCTGACTTGTGGCATTGGAAAGCAGACTCACAGGGCCACCACAAGACCGAAGTTCAAATCTTGGATATCCTAAATCACAAAGATACAAAATTTTCAATATAGAGCTCCTAAAAACCAAGAAAAATGTGTGTATGTTTTAAATTTTGCATAAGTATTTTTTGAATCAGTTTGAATTGATTCAAGGGGCACAATGAAGCATAGATATCAGCATTAGGTTATAAAATTCCTCTAAAACAAAACAATTCTACACCCATTAAGCCTTAAGAAAGATCTATTATGAAGCATGAAGAAGAAGAATTGCAACATGATATATCATAGCTACGGGACCAAGTGCAACAAATTTCGCTCTCACAAAGAGCATCCAAGGATGACGTGGATGGCTTAAAAGAATAAATAAAAGGCAACATGAAGCGTTTAAAAGGTAACATGGATGGCTTCAAAGCAGAAATAAAAGGCAACATGAATCATTTAAAATCAGACATGGAAGGTTTGACAAAGTTACTACAAGAAAGTCTTCATAATGGCAAAAATGTATTCCATGAAAATCACGCGGAGAAAAAAAATACTATGAATGATGATTTTAGAGATTCCAATATCTGGTTTAAGACCCACCACATTCCAAAAATCGATATTGATCTGTATATGAAACTGCTTGAGGAATGTCTAATTTTGCAAGTGATTAATTAGGTTTTTTAAGCCTCTTATGTCAAATTCATAAACACATAAACATGGATTAAAAGTTCATTTTTTTCATAAAATATGAGACAACATAACCATAAAAACAAGAAAAAAACAAAAAAATGATGAAGGAATTCACCCTTCTTGGGCTACATCTCCTGGTCCAGCTTCCAATGATTGGGCCTCTTTCATTATGCTAAAAAAATGGTGTTTACATCAAGTTACAATGCTCAAATGGCTTCAAGGATAGCTCCAATGGCTTTAGAACTGTTAAAAACCCTTCTTTAGCCTCTTTTTGCTCCCAAAAGGGCCAAAAACTGAAAAATATATCCTCCTCCAAAGTTTTTATGCTATTCTTTCTGCAAATCCCCATTTTTTCAACGCTATGCGACAAATTACGCATTTTTGGAAATGTGGGCCGACATTTTGGCCCGGTGCCAGTAGGATTCCCGCCGAAAATGAGGCAAAATGTCTCCTCCTTAATCGTGCCAGTGAGGCCCCGTACCCAGCTTAAAACCTTCCACGTCATAGAAAATACGCCATTGATTGTGCAATTACCACTTGTTATCACCCAAAAAAAATAAATTCAAACATCGTTGTGTCATGTTTGTTTTTGGTCATGGTTCAAATTAGGTTTAGAAGTCAATTTAGGATTTGGTTAAGGGTAGGTTAGATTTTTATAAGTTCAAAGGTCATATTTAAGTTCAAATAATTTTTTTCAAAGGTTCATTCATTGTCAAAAATCCATAATTTCCATTTAGGAGTCATTCCATAAAGTTTCAGGTCAAAACTCTGTAATTAGCCAAGAATCCACATTTTCGTAGCGCCACTAGTTCAAAAAATTTGATTTGCGCTACGAAAGAGCTAATAGTTTTGTAGTGCAAACTGGGAAAAATACACTGTCGGCGCTACGAAAACACGATTTCTTAATTGTCTTGTCAATTGAGCTGAAATTTGTCAGAATCCGTTGGGAAATGATAGGTTAGTGGTATGATGAGTCAGTTAGTGATGAGATTCAATGTAATTACCCATCTTACAGTCATCATTGTCATGATAGGGTATGAATGAGGCATCAGTCAGTTATGAGATGACATTTCAAATTCAAAATCTTGCCTAATTTGGTCATTCTCGTTTCATTTTCCTCCATACGAGTGTCTGAGATTTGAAGTAGTCAAGCCAAACCTGTGGTTGTTCCATACAAAGGTTATCTTCATCCTAATCAAGCGAGGTTGTTTCATATACTCAAGCGAGGCAGATATATCCTAATCAAGCAAGGTTGTTTCATATATTCAAGCGAGGCTGTTTCATATATTCAAGTGAAGCTGACAGGTTTTTCTGAGAAGCATGGCAGAGGAAAAGAAATTCCATAGAGGGGGACATTGCTTAAGATATGAGCCTGAAAATATGAAGGCCATAATTGAAGACCTAGCAGTGATGGAGGCATTCAGCAGAGTAGGCTGTCTTCGGTTTTGTGAAAAATTGCAGGGTTGCCACACACAGGTTTCCAAAGAATTTGCCTTGCACTTCAATGGAAAAAATACCAAGGTTAGAATGCTAAATGTGCCAATTACACTAGAGATTATTGCTGTTGTGATAGAGATACCAAGGGGTCAAGAAACTTGGTTCAAATGTTTCAAATTTTATATGGAGCCATGCAAGGAATTCATGAAACCTGAGTATGCAGATATGGACCTCAATAATGCAATCCCTAGAAGCTGCTGCTCAACATTCAGAGGTATTTTACATGTGAAGGAAGATATCATAAGGTATACACATATAATTTCAAGTTGCTTCTGCATTTCACTGGTAAGGTTTCACTTGATTTTCCCTTTTATTTGCATAGGAGTCTTGCCAAAATGGATGATAAAGTACAAGCCAAAACTGAAGGTTGTGAAACATCCTTGTTTCATCATGGTTTGATGAATTTGTTGATTTTGAATGACCTTCAGAAGATAGATAGGGATTGGTCATCCTTTTTTTTTATGAATGGTTTTGAGTTGGAAACACTAACTCCTGCTAGAAACCCTAAAACTAAAGGAACTACTTCACCACCAGTAGCAGAGTCTAGTCAACCTGTGGTTGCAAAATCAAAAGAATTTTTAAAACTGAAGCCAAGGAAACAAGTTGAGAAAAGGACAGAGCAGACACAAATGATTGACACATCAACTCCATCACCTGCAAACGAGAGGAAGTCAAGAAGTATGAAAATGAAAACATAAACTCTGTGACAAGCATCAAAAGGAAAGAAAGTTGTTTCAATTTCAGAGGAAAATCTAGTAATTAAGGGAAATTTAGATGACATCCTTCATGCAATTGATATAGAGGAGACACCCATTGTGCAAGCTGACTTCATTGGAGAAGATGAACACAAACAGAAAAAGACTAATTCTGCAAAGAAGCTTGATTTTGAGGGTGAAAATGCAGCCTTCATATTTCAAGCAAGGAAACCTTTAACTAGGCATGCTAAGAAACTCAAGGAAGGTAGCAAGGAAGTTCAAGAAAATATTGAAACAGCAAAAGCCCCTAAAGAAGTGGTTGATCTCTCATCACCTACAGTAGAGCATGCAGCCAGCAAAACAAAGAAGGGAAAAGAAGAAATGACAGAGTGTCAACATATGGAAGAGAAATTGAGGTTAGCAAACCAAGAAATTGTTGTGATGAGAAAGAGGGCCAGAAAGCACAGTATTGAGAAAATAGGGTTCAAAAGAATAAAGGCACTGTGGGAAATTCAAACGGGTTCTAGGTTTGAAACCCCAAGCAGTGCAGAACAGTTTTTCACATGGACAGTTCCAGCCATCAAGGAAGCTAAATTTGTCAGAGTAATAAATACTCACTTGAGAGCCAATAATAGAAGACTTAGAGATCAAGTGGAGGACTTGGAGCAACAGCTAAAATTGACTCAGGATGAGTTAAAGAACAAAGGTGCAGAATGACAATCATTAAAAATTCAAAAGCTAAATCAAGTGAAAATTAAGAAGGAACCTCATGAAAACTGTGTTTTTCAGTTAATATGACTTTTTTATTTGATGAAACCAGTGTTATTTTGAGTTTTGGCACATTTATGGTTTTCATTTTGAAAAAAATTGGACAAAAATGCTCACCCAGCAGTTTTGTAGTGCAAATAGTGTAAAAAGAGTGGAAAGCACTAAGAAACTGCTGTAGCAGCTTTTTTCACTCTTTCCCATAAATTTTTGAAGGGAAAAAGTATGAATTATGACCTGAAATTTCCAGGGAGGATGTATTAAATTATAATGAAGATAATCCTGGAGAAAAGAAATCAAAATTTTGAAGGAAAAAAGGTAAAAGAGCTGTGCTACGAAACTATGTTGTTTTCGTAGCGCAGATCTATTTCAACTCATTTGAACAGTTTGATAATGGTTTTGGACAGCTGGAATTTAGGGAGGATTTTGGGCAGGTGTTACTTCAATTTCTAACAGCAAATAATCTCGAAATGATGATTTCATGATGGTCAGAGTGTCTCAAAAGTGCAAAGGACCCTATGCCTAGAAAACAGGGGACTGTTTCCTACTTTGATGGAGGTCAGCATTATGGTCATCAAGATTTGGAGCCAATCATCTAGATTCGACCAGGTGTTGATACATTTGGAAAAGAATGTAATTTAATTAATATAAAGTTGTTATAGATAGGTGATTAAGAGTTTGAATCCTATTTGTAACAGGACTGTTTAGTAGATTAGTTGTCCTTTTGTAATAAATACCATGTTATATGGTTAGGCAAGGTGTTAAGAGTCAGGAGTTTGGTGTATCTAGCTATAGATAAGGTTATATTATGTTGTAAATTATCTATAAAAGATCAATAAGTCGAATATGGTCAGGGTTGGACATTTTTAGCAAGAGACTGTGTTTATTGTAAGTGACTGGTTTTCAGCTTAATACAAAGATTTCTACTTAGCCAACTTGAGATTCATAAAGAGTTCTAGTGTGTTTTTGTTCTAATTGCATCTTTTTACTATCCTATGGCAGTGGTGTTTTTTTATGTTACTCAGAATTCATCTTTGATGCTCTCACTTCCTATATAGACAAAATGACTTTGTTTTTTACTGTTTCACATGTGTATCTCTTGACTAAAACTCTGATATGCCTCGACTTCCATGCTAAGTAGATTTTTTGGTTTAACTGAGACTATTTTGACTCCATATGCCCAATGTGCACTTGCTGATGTGATTTGCAACTAATATCTATCATTTATCTGCTTATTACCCTACATATAGTTAGCCATCTATATTTCTATCAAAAAATCATTAACCCTTGTGAGAGCCCTCTCGGGTTGAGGAGGCTAAGCCTCAATCAAAAGATTGGTTTGAAAAAGTTACATAAGATTGATTTGATTAGCAGCCTGTCAGGTCTAATTTTGTGATAACACCACTGGTGGTTAGTTGATCTGACTTGGGTTCTGCGATGACCTGTGGTAGAAGTCGGGTTGGGTTGGAAAAACCCTGCCCTAGTAGATTCTGCTACCCTCTTGTAGTTCAATGTCGGGTGGTAAAATAAAATGTTAGCGGAACATGTGAACACTCCGATGTGGTTAACATACCTGCCACATCAATGTAACCGTGGCATTATATTGTGCCATGTGAACAATTCTCCAACTATCTTCTTGAATGTCGATACATATACCATACCAAATCTTTGGTAAGTAGATTTTATATTAAGGTTTTTTCCTCTGATTCAATTGCACCATGTCAAAAATTTGGTTTAAAATAACATATGGTAAGGTTGTAACATACAAAATATCTCGAGGTTAGGGTTAGCCCCTAACCTTGGTCTGTGGAGCAGGATCAGGGGTTAATCCTGGTCCCAATGCCCACAAGCATTTAACATAAAGTTTAAATACACATTTGAAACTATAGGGGTAAGAACCACCTATAGGCATGATGCGAAGAGGATCAAATTTCATGAAAGAGGTCACGTGTTTGACTCTCGGGGCTACTGTTCGATCCTTAAAAAAAAATTGGTGGCCACCGGGAGGCCACATGGAAGCCTCTGGTTGGCCCATGTGGTCCCTCCTGGTTGGTCCACTTCGCTAACTTTCTAAACTAATGAAATCCATCCATTTCTAAGCCAATAGAATTGTGACAAATGGAAATTTGTGATGCGTCAATGGTGAAAAATCAACATGTACAATCAGGGTCTATTCAATAGTATAGACTACTGACTGTGCAACCCTGTACCCAAAAACCAAAGTATTTTGTTGTTTCCATAAATGAACAGAACTCAATTACAAGAGAATATAGTGTTAGTTTTTCATGAAACGAGTTGCGCTAGATTCATAACAACGAGATATACGTAGTCATTTTGGTTTTGAGTCATTTCGACAAATTTGAATTTTGAGCATAAAATTGATCCACCATATTAGATATGAGGAAGTTTGATGGAAAGGATCTAGTAACATGCATACTAAAAATGGAGCAATATTTTGATCTCCATAATGTGCAACACACACAAAAGGTACACATTGCAAATTTATATTTAGAACCCAATCAGTTTGTATGGTATCGATGGATTTGTTCTCATAAATAACTTGTCACTTGGTCAATTTTTATGGGGGAAATGATAACACACTATGAGGATACAAAGAGAAACACCATCTTTGTCCAATTGATAAATCTAAAACAAAAGGGTTCAATGGCAGAGCACATTGAGGATTTCCAAAAATTGAATATAAGGGTAAATGATATTCCAAAGGAGCATAGGATTGATGTATTCATAGTTACTTTAAAGGATAACATCCAACATCCAACATGAAGTTCACCTTTGGGAACCTAATTCATTGGAGAAGGAATTCAGGTTGGCAAGAAAAATTGAAAGAAAAATTATGGAAACAAGGAAGCCTAACTCTCACAACTATAAATATGGAATTGTTTCTTCTCCTATCCTTCCACAACCTACAAGGTTGACACTACAAAAATTGGAAGAAAAAAGAGCAAAAGAGCTTTGCTACATTTTTTATGGAAAATACACTAAAGGTCGTAAGAGTACTGAGAAGAAGTTATTTTACATAGATTCTGAAGAGGAGGAAGAAAAGGAACAAGAAACTTCAAAAGAAGAGGATATACACCAGGAAGTACCCTTAGAGAAAGAAGAAATGAATCTGACCATATCTTGAAATGCATTAGCAGGAATTACCACTCCTCAAACTCTCAAGATAGAAGGACATATCAAGAATAAAAAGGTAATAGTGTTGATTGATTCAGGTAGTACCCATAATTTTATTCATTGTAAGATAACCAAGGAATTGAATTTCTTCCTATATCCAACACCAGAGTGTCAAGTAATGGTTGCAAATGGAGGAATTATAAATTTCTATGGAAAGTGTCATCATATAAAGATATCCATGGGAGAATATGTATTGAATAGTCCAATGCTTTCCATTCCAATGGGTGGTGATGATGTTGTACTAGGAGTCCAATGGTTACACTCTTTGGGTACAATAACTTTTAATTTTCAAGAACTTTTCATGAATTTTTTTTGGGAAGGAAAGGAAGTTGAATTAAGGGGCATCGTAGGGAAACCAGGAAATATAAAAACAAGGTGTAATTTCACAATTATGCTCACTAGAGGTTTAAACATAGTAATCATCTATTTCTCCAGATCTCCAAAAATTCTTGGACAATCATTCCAAGGTATTTGAGACTCCAAAAGGCCTCCCACCTATTCATGATCATGATCATGCTATTAATTTGATTCCAGGAAATGTTCCTCCAAACACCAGGCCTTACTGATATCACTATGACCAAAAGAGTGAAATTGAACGTATGGTTGTAGAAATGATAGAGGTCGGTATAATTAAACCTATTCAAAGCTCTTTCTCTACTCTAGTAGTATTGGTTCACAATAAGGATGGATCATGGCGCATGTGTCCGGATTATAGGGAGCTCAACAATCTCACTATTAAAGATAAATTTCCCATTCCTCTCATTGATGAATTATTGGATGAATTACATGGAGCAGTTTACTTCACTAAGTTGGATCTTCATTCAAGATATCATCAAATAAGAATGAAGACTGTAGAAATTCCAAAAACAACATTTAGAACTCATGAGGGTCATTATCAATTTTTTTTCATGACTTTTGGCCTTACCAATGCACATTCTACATTTTAAGGTTTGATGAATTCCATTTTCAAACCCTTCCTCATAAATTTTTTGTTAGTATTTTTTGACGATATACTAATCTACAAGTATTAGAAGGATCATGTTCAACATGTTGACATGGTGCTCAAACTATTGGTGGAGAAACAATTATATGCAAAAACCTCCAAATGTTTCTTTGGAGTACAGGAGGTGGAATATCTGGGTCATATTATATCTCATGAGGGTGTTAAGGTAGACCCTAAAAATATTAAGGCCATTAAGGAATGGAAAATCCCCATAATCATAAAGCATATACAAGGATTTCTCGGGTTAACGGGGTATTACTGCAATTTTGATAAGAATTATGGGAGAATAGAAACACCTATAACAACATTAATGAAGGCAGATGCATTTTCTTGGACTCCACAAGTAACTAAGGCACTTAAACATCTTAAAGAGGCAATGCGCCGAGCATCGGTCTTAGCTACACCAGACTTCACAAAAACATTTATTATGGAATGCAATGCCTCGAGAAATGGAATTGGTGTTGTTTTAATTCAGGAAGGAAGACTGATTAATTTTGAAATCTTTCAAATCAAAGGAAAGTATTTACACAAAGCTATTTTTGGGAAGGAAACGTTGGAAATAATACACACACTTAAGCAATTATGACCGTACCTAATGGGAAGACACTTCAAGGTAAAAACGAATAATGATAGTCTTAAATAATTTTTAGACAAATATTATCTTAAGAAGAGGAGAAAAAATGGGTCACAAAGATGTTGGGTTATGAATTTGAAATCATCTACAAAAAGGGAAGAAAAATATTTTTGCAGATGCACTCTCAAGAAAGGATGAGGATGTGGAAGCATTGCTTTGTGCCATTTCTATTATCCAACTAGATTGGATAACTAAAACAGGGGATGAATGGAAGAATGATGAATAAGTGTGGGAACTCATTCAAAATATGCAGCAAGATCCTATTACATCTGATACATTTAGGTGGAAAAATGATTCATTATGGTACGAAGTGTTAGAAAATCATAAAGACAGAAAGATTTTCTTATTCTTGATAATTACTTGTGATTTTTCTTGTTATTATGATTCTTTATATCTTCTTTATTTTAGTTCATCAAGCAATTACCAAAGCAACAACAAATAAAACAATAGACACCAGATGTAGGCACTATGCCAGGGGAAAACCCCCCTCAAGGGGAAAACCCAGTCAAGATAATTATTCCTTTCAATAGTATTATTTGAGACTCTTTACCCTAGACATATACCAGACCTTCCCTCCACACCAAGTCAGCCTCCCAAATCTTCGACCCCTTTCCAGCAACTTCGACTAGGAAACGAATTCCCACAACATACGACTTCCGGTAGCAGCAAAACTTGGAAGACTTCAATATCCCAATATAGGGCATGAAATAGAGAGAGAGAGAGATCAAATTTTCGTTTTTCTTCTTCTCATTAGACTTCCCCAAACTCACACTTCTTTCGGCTTCCCGAAAACATACTTCGAACTTTTTCCCAGCTACAAGAGATTATATCGAACTTGTTATGAGAGAGTGTGATCCAAATGAATTTGATTTCCTTCCTTTTATTGATGCCAGGATCATGCTATAAAAAAAATCCTAGCATATAATAGCGTGTGTGCTTCCTTCAACATGAATATTCTCAAGAAAACTCTTCATTACAACTACATTTGATTCAGTTTAACATATACATAAAGAAAAGAGAACCATACAAAAAAAAATATTGATATATAATAACACAAGAGATTCCTTGGCCGAATATTACAATGGATGACCTCTCGGCTCTCGATCCTTTTACAAAAGCTCTCAAACCATCTCTCTCTCTCACTTTGTATTCCTCACTGTTTTCCATCCTCACACACTCCTCATATTTATACATAATAATTAATTTATTCCAATCCATAATGTCCTCCACACAAATCTCAACTAAAATCTAAATTAGATTTATCCTTTTTCTTGGACTCAAATAAGTCTCATTTAAGGAATTCCTAATCCCTAGATTATATACCTAATTCAACTCCACTCATATCCTTAATTTATTAAAAGAATATTTACAATAATCCTCACTTACAATTTTCTCTCTTAATTTATAAAAATGAGCACAATAATTTATAAAATAATTAAAAAATCATCACCCCCATAATTACACAATATTTTAATAAAATCCAAGCAAGATGCTCCTGCATCAGACTCCCCATGTAGAGAAGTTTCCATAGACTCCTGTCTATGAGGTCTATCACTTTTCTGTAATAATGCCACAACCACAAGTATAAAATAACTTGCTCCCTCCAGGATTCCAAACTCTGTTATGTCGCTGGTCTTTTAAAGTATCAACTCCATTTTGTAATTCATCACTTACTCGGTCAATCAGATTCCATTGGCTTCTCCAACACTTTCTTTCGCTAATTCCTCGGAGTAATTCCTCTTTTTTTGATGCTTCCATCTCCAATTGTGCTGAACACTCAACTTCCTACAATGAAGAATAATCAAGAACTCCTTATTGATTACAACTATAGTCATTGATTGCTTTTATAGCAATAACTTTCTCACCTAGTGTTGTACCTGTATCCATCACCAAACTGTTAGTTTTAAAAATATAAGACATTTCGGCCTCTTTTGATGCTTCAAGCACCAATCTCCCATCAACAACTTTCTGGATTTCAGTAGACCCTGTTTTGAACTGTTGGCTGCTTTCATCTTTATCCTGTTGATTCAATATTTCTGTTTCCTTTATGTCTCTAAGGACACAACTTCCTTGCTGCTTCTGATCTTTCATCTCAACTCCAAAAAATTTCTGTTCAATTTCTCTGATTTCGACATCATATCTGTTAATGTTGTTTTCTGTATCTACAGTCACATTTTTATTTGAAAAGTTATAACATTCACTCAACTCTATAAATGTTAAAAACATTTCATCCCTAACATGCAAAACAACTGCAATTTCTTCTAGATCAGGTTCTGTAAGTTTCATCTCCCCTTCAGGTTCCTTAAGCCATCGTTCCAAGAAATCTATTTCCATGTGAAATATTTCCAGCATTTCATCACAACCTTCATTACCAGCTTCATTCTTCTTCTGGAAATCTTCCTGAGTTATCCTGTTGTCTGTATCATCACATTGCAAAATTATATCATCAATTTCATTAAACAAATTCATTTGTTTACCTCCTTGCAATATCACTTCGGCATTTCCATTATACTTCTGCTCCATAACAACTTCAATTGGCTGTCTTACCCCAAACAAGAATTCATTTATGATTTCTTCTTGCTGCAACAAATCAGTACCTTCCTCCTTTGAAAGGCATTCTCCATCATACTTCATCTTAAGAGTTTCATTCATCTTTGTGACAGTTTCACCAGACTGTCCACCATCTTCCACACATCCTGCAAACATACATAAACTATGAGATTTAAAAATGCAAGGCTTGATAGCCTCATCTCCTTCTCTCGACAACATATCTTTAGATTCTTCTGAACTATTCCGATAGTTCATGAGATCTTCCTCATTGATATCTTCACCTAGAATTTCACCCTGTTCTGGGCCACAAATGGAAACTTCCATTTTAAACTCAGCCTCTCTGAGTTCTTCACATCCCATTTTCACACTCATAATTTGCTCGAGCTTCCTCATCTCTTCTGTTAACTGTATGTTTACTTGTTGTTCCCTCTTTGTGTGTAGTCTCTACCACTTCACTTTCTTCCTCACGGTCCAACCATGTCTCTGGTCTTTATTTCTCTTTAACAATTCCATCAATAACTCAAGGTGAATTTCTATCTCAGCTTTCTCCCGCTCATACTCGTCATCAGCCAACTTCTTACATATGCCATTTTCCTTGGCATTTTCCTTATTCTTTCTTCTATTGTGGCCTTCATCAGATCTTCTGAAATGACTATCAACAGACATCTTCTCCTCCTTTGTGGACTTCATTTGTTCATGTGTGGATTTCATTCGAATCCCCTTTTCAACAAGCCTTCATACTTGCCATTCAGCAATACAAGCTCTCTTTCTGTGCTTGACCTCTTTCAGTTCTCTGTCTTGGAATCATCTCTGGCAACTCTCTTGCTCCTCTTTGCTGCAAACAACACTTTAGTAATGCTTGTGTTACAATGACCAAACTCTGTGGGTGTCGGGCTTTGCCGATCATGCACCCAATTACATTCAGACCTTTGACTTAGCTTATGACTCTTCGACTTCAGAATTTACACCAAATCTTCATCTTGGATGAAAAATACTCAATCTTAACTCAAACTATCCAAACTTTCATTTGACCCTAACATCTGTTTTGACTTCAAGGCTTGCCCCAATAATTATGATAGTGGATATTTTGACTTAATTCAAGTTATACAATCTTCCAACGAACATACACCTCTAATACATTTTTAGGATGTAAAATCTTCACTCTCTCTCATACTCCATTCTTATGAAAGATCATCAGTTTCCCATTAACATTTCACATGATGCTGAAGTATTTAATCAAAATGCAATCCAGGTTTTCCAAGATTTATTTTATGGTGAAAATAAATAAACCATTCAATTTTCAACATTCAAAAATACTTTTATGAATTATCATACCTTATGTTCCCATTAAGGTTATTAATAAACCTTCTCTTTGCAATTTCAACTCTCCGGACTTCACTCTTCCATGTCGTCTTTGTCACTGTGAATATTCACATGCCCTTCATACCATAAGCTTGTCATCTTAGTGCCAACATTTTTCCTGCACTTTTATGCACCATACAACTGCAGATTATAAATTGTACATCAATTCACATCTCTTCACCTGCATATAGATAACAAGCTATTCACATTTTCAACCTCTTTGATGAATAATGTATAACTCGTACATTGTGTCCATCTTGAAAAACACCTCCTTAGGCGTCGTCACATGATGATAAAACAAGGATTCTACAAGAAAACTCGAACCACACAGAAATTCAGTTCTGAATGGCAATGGAGGCTGAAAAATACAAGAAATTGTGTGCACACACAGAAAACAAAACCGTGGTTCTGTTGCGCACTCTTCATGCAACCAAATAATCGAACTACTACAATAAAATCTGGTGAATTAAGAAAATGTGAATTTCAATGAATACACATAAGTAATAAGTGCATCTTTGGACAAAATGGGGTAGAATCAAACCACGAATATGATCCAATTTTATCAAATTCTTATTTCTTTAATGATTTTCATTCCACATCCTTTAGGGTTGTAGTTTCTTCAATTTCAACTTTGTATGTTGAGCGACCTTGAGGTGAACCCTTTAAATCAAAGCGGTTATGTATGTGCAACTCTGAGCAGAACATGTTACCCATAACTATAAAACAGACTTTGTGCCCTCGTGCTTCATTTCAGATTTCCGCATTGTCTTTATCATAAACCAATCATCATGAGATAGATAAAAAAAACACTGCCACTCTTTCCTGGAGAGGGAAACTCTCGTAGTGCATCGTTTCTAGAAATAGAAAGCATGTAGTCAGCAGCATCAATTTTGAAAAGTTCTCGAAGATGTCTGAACACCATTGGGCCATAATATTTCCATTTGAAGTCAACATGTTGATGAGGAGAGGTGGATGCAGAGTCCTTAACACTATAAAGAAACTACATATACACACTCCAAATGCCTGAAACACTTCACGTTGCTCCAATCACCTTAACTCCATATTCATTGCATATGTAATCAAGTTCGGACGGTCGATCTTCTGGATAACAGATCGATGCCTTATGCATTCAATCTCCCAGCGTATGTGCAACGATCCTTCTAACAGCTGGACGAGTAGCGCACTCTGTCAAGAAATTCTGATCTGAATCCTTGCTCTGCTTGTACAATTCCTTCAATGATAGAGGAAAACCCCAAAAAACTGGAAAAGTAGAATAGATTTTTAGGGATCATTGCCTCCACGCCTTTTTCTCACAAAGCTGTCAGTGCAATGTTTGGTGCCTCGGATTAATCGAACCTTTCACAAAAGTTATGAGCACAAAGGTGTGCTATTTCGATTCCAACTTGTCACACTGATATTTCATGATCAACAAGGGCAACCCACTTCAAATCACAATGTTTTGTTTTTCACACTCATGTGATAATATTTAAGTCGATAATCAACAAGGCTATCCAGTCCGGTCCCTGAATCCAATCTGGGATGGATCACATGACAATTTTCCTCAAACAGTGGAAAATGTGAAAAACCAAGATTCTGCACAGGAAACAACAAAGATGCACTTCTCCCAACATCCCTCATGCTTCCGTGGCTTCACTCATTCGCCAACGCAATTTCCATTCAAATTATGAATGTCTTTCCTCTGCGTTATGATCGGTGTAATCGGCTCTTACACCACTGCTAGAAATCGCATCTGCCCAATACGTCTTCTGCAGGAATATCAATTGTTGTCTTTTAACATAACTCCATGGAAACTTTCGTTCAACACATCCTGCAATCGCAAACTAGAACGCAACTTCATTCACAGACCGTGATATACTCCGAATGCATGATACATATACACCGCCGAAGTAATGCAAAATGGGAATCCGCTTAAAAATAAACGTTGCCTTTTGTTGGGACCATTTTTTGCACAAAACATCACACATCCATCAAGAAAACGTGACCAAATAATGTGATTTCAAACTAATTGTATTCATATTGGAATACATTGTATATAACATATATACCATACCCCATGGTTATACAACTCTATTAACGCATATGCAGTACGCTGGCTATACCTTATGCCACATACCCATTTATTACATCATACCCTAGGGACCTGTGATATCATATGGACGTTGCTCACCATATGTCGCACGCTGTTCACGGTCATTAAACACGTTACCTATGGTAACAATGTCTGCGTCCACACACTTGGATGCAATTCTGCTACGTTGATGTTGCACCTTCACTTCACAGATTGAAATGGAAATCCAAGTAGAATGTCCAAGCTTAAAAGAATATTTAAATCCTTTCACACACAATTTTCAACACATAGTGTGCTCCCTTTACATTGGCTTCATAACATGTCTCCACTGTGAACTCATTCCTGCATTCACAACTCATACACAACACATATATACATAGTTTGCAGACTCAACGCACCACAATATTGTACATATTCCAATCAACTCTCTCCCAGGCAATCCGACCTGCTCTCCTTGTTCACAACAAGCAATAAAAAAAAAAAAGCCTCAGCGTAGGAGAGAATCATCCTCAAACTCATCTCCTTAGGCTCTGATACCAAATGATGCCAGGATTCTGCTATAAAACAGATCCTAGCATATAATAGCGTGTGTGCTTCCTTCAACATGAATATTCTCAAGAAAACTCTTCAATATTAAAAACTACTTTAGATTCATTTTAACATATACATAAAGAAAAGAGAACCACACAAACAAACATACTGATATATATATAATAACATAAGAAATTTCTTGGCCGAATATTACAATGGATGGCCTCTCGTCTCTCAACCCTTTTACAAAATCTCTCAAACCATGTATCTCACGCTCTGTATTCCTCACTATTTTTTATCCTCACACACTCCTCATATTTATACATAATAATGAATTTATTCCAATCCATAATTTCCTCCAGACAAATCTTAACTAAAATATAAATTAGATTTATCCTTTTTTTGGAGTCAACTAAGTCTCGTTTAAGGAATTCCTAATCCCTATATTATCTACCTAATTCAACTCCACTCATATCGTTAATTTATTAAAAGAATATTTACATAATCCTCACTTACAATTTTCTCTCTTAATTTATTAAAATGAGTACAATAATTTATAAAATAATTAAAAAACCATCACCCCCCTAATTACACAATATTTTAGTAAAACCCAAGCAGGATGCTCCCCGCATCATTTATAAGCTCCAAAGTTAGGTTGATTAGGTGTCTCTTAGGCCGATATGATCCCCTTTAGGCCGACTTGGTATGGAGATCACATAATTCATATTTTACTCAATATTAAACCTTTTTACATGACTCAAAAACCCAAGAAGGGTCTCTTTAAATTTACAATGACTCTATTAACTCAGAATAAATTATAGAAGTCCTTAATGAGTACTTTGACCTAAAACATGGTGACCCAAGAATGAAACCCATGCTTTAATAAGTCATAATAATAATAATAAAAATTATTTTCTTTATTCTTTTGATAAATACACTGCGAGATGACTCAAGTACTTTAAATTAAGACTGAACCTAGTTACATTTTCCAACACTCTCTTAACTAGGGAGGTATTCATCAGATACAAATATAATGTAAGATATTTTACTATATGACCAATGAAGAGCTTTAGGCACCAAAATTCCATGGACTAGATTCCTAACCAGGGAAATCTATCCATTGGTCTCTCAACAATTTAGGCACCACAATTTCGCAGACTAGATTCCTGACCAGGGAAATATATCTGAGTGGGACTAAGATGGACTCAGGCTTTCAACCCCTTTAGGTATCATCAAGCTTACTTGCTAACCATCAACCCGTTAGTCCCCCTATAAATTTTTGACAAGCAAATAGGGAGAATAGGGTAGGTAGGAAAATCTCAATAAAGCTCAGTCTATGAGCATGTAGTTAGCTGTTTCAAATTCTATCTTAGAATGTAGAGAAGAAACCTGCTAGACAGTCTAATCCTAGCAGGTAGTAGTGTAGGTAGAGAAACACGTGAGGCCAACAGTCTAATCTGGTCTCATGGAGTAATAAGGGTAGAAGTAGAATAGGTTTATTTTTCCTGTCTGTAAAAATTGATGATGTAAAAGGGTCTGCGAGTCCAAATGCACCCAGAAGAAAAAATGTTAGGACTATAGTGTGGGTAGGTAGTTGTTTGGGAGAATTTTACTGCTGATATGATGTCTTCAGGATTTGTGGCAGCTGATCTAAAGAAAGAAAGGGATGAGCCAAGTAGCAGGCATCTGGCCTACTCCAAAGATTATTTTCTGGATTCTTGACTCCTTCAAGAAGAAGCCATCCCCAAGTGGAGCCATTGTTAGCCCCCCTATAAATTTTTGACAAGAAAATAGGGGGCTAAATTGTTGTTGAGACTTTAAGGAATGCGTTTCCCTTGCAAACACATCTTCCTTGAAGCCTCTTTATGCCTTTTGTCCTTTGATGAAATCCCCTCTGCTGCTTCCCATTATAAAGCCTCTCTGTTGTGAAGAAATTCCCAGAGGCCTCCTTTTCCCTCTTATTTCAGCCCCACTAAGCTTCTATTTTGTCTCCCCTTCCATTTCCCCTCTTACCTTTCAAATTCCCCGAAATCCCCTTAAAATCCTACCCTTACCCTTTGTTTAAGCCTTTTTCCCCTTTCCCTCTTTATCGTTCCCCTTCCCCAACCTTCGAATTACATTGAAATGGGATAAAACCCACTTTCCGACTTTGTAATAGGCCTTAGCCCCTTTTGTCGTCAGCCCTAACCACTTCCCACACATGCCCGTGCGCTATGACCAAGCGCTTAGAGCATTAGGAGCTAATCGCAATCGGAGAGTCGGGCGGGGTAATCCTTTGTAATATCCAAAAGGCTCCGATGCGATTGTGTTGTTGTATAAGTCCCGCGATGCATTATTCACTGTCGATCTGCTGTTCTGATCCGACGGTGGAGCGCTAATCGCAAACCCCCGTCCGATCGCAATCGGCAGTCTCAGTAGTGTCGCCCCGATTACAGTCCTCCGATCCACTTCTCCACCGTCGATCTCCCCTCCAGATCGGACGGTCCAATGCTAATCACACCCGCCACTCCGATCGCAATCGCAACATTCATGTCGTAACCCCCGATCAATCGCAAGCCTGTCTCTCCGATCTCCGATTGATCGCATCCCCGACCTCCGATCCTCCGATTTGGCCATCCGCCGATTCCATCATAGCCGTCCATCTCCCAGCCGATCCAACGGCTCGGCGCTAATCACATCGTCACTTCGCCGCCCCTCTCCATCTCCCTCCGATTAAATGTGGACCGTCGATCTGGTCCCAGATCCGACGGTTGTGTTTAATCGCAACATCTCTCCAAATTGCAATCGGAACTTTTGGAATGTGCGTTGCGATTGCCACTCGCTTCGGCCTCCGATCGCGATTGTTGCGATTAGATCTCCGCCGTCCGTTTCCCATGCAAATCTAACGGTCAAGATCTAATCGTCCTCCGCCTCCACAGGGTCCCACTCTTACATTCGCTCCCGCGCCTTTTCATAATTTTTCACCTGATTCCTTTGTATTTTGGTTTATAACCAAAGTTTCGCGTTTTCTATTGGAGGTTCCGCGTCCCGTTATGTTTCATAGGGCCGTCCATCCGACTGATCTCCGTAGTCGATTTCCACTCCCAGCCAGAATCTAATGGTCTGCGCTGCATTCTATCACCAAACCATATTGTTCGTGAGTTTTCACCCCTCCGTTTGCATTTCCGTCGTTCCGCCACCACTCCTCCGGTCTCTACAGCAGTTCTCCACCACTGCCCAGGTTCATAACAGGTTTATGTCATCGTGCAAGTAGCACAGAGAGTCCATTCAGCAGCCAAACGAGACAACAGAGATGGATTTGTGGGATTCAAGCCTGTAATTGGAAATTTAAAGTGCTAATCCCATGATCAATGGATTAAGATTCAACTTGAAGACTAATGAGCGCACCAGCAAGTCATAACTGCGCTACCTAATAGCAGAACGTGTTTCTTCCAGAAGTACGCCTTCCTACAATAGTTTCCATGCCGCCTCGAGCCCATTAGCAGTAAATTGCACTGACAGAGCTTCATTAAATATTGTCCGAGCATTAGTAATGGAGGTATGGAGAGGCCCGCAGACTTTGAACCAGTTAACCAGATTCAGAAGGCTTTCGCAGAGCTCCAGACGCCATCAGAATTTAAAGAACATATCAGAGGTCGATCTTGGCCTCACAGAGTCTCCCAGAGTAGATGACAGAGTACAGCTGGACGCCATTAAGCAGAATGGACTCGGTTTCCTCCACCATTCCATCTTAATGAGACTCATTTAATTGTTCACCTACTTCTATTTCTTCCTATTCTCCTATAAGAATCCCCGAGAACATAATGTAAAGGTTGTTGTTGTTTGGCTGCTGCCGTTGCTGTTAGAGGGATTCATTCGACTGTTTGAGCAGTCTTGGGAGGGAATAGTAGAGTAGTTGTATGTAATAGGCTAGGAGGAGAAGTCTGGACTGTAACAGCCATTGGGCTTAGTGTACATGACTGGTTTTGCATCAGTTAATCAAAGCATATTTCACAGGATCCTAGTCTATTACTATTGGTGATGTCTTTCTTAACTCTGTTTATTATATTTGCATACTGTTTCATGTTCTTCTGGTAGGCAACAAAAGTATAACATAGGATTCACCCTTGTTAGGTGCCCTATGTTTCCTGCTCTCCCTACCTTTAATGTTTTCTACCTTATGTGCTATCTAAGAGTTGATTTCAGTTGATTTAACCAGTGTAGTGGATGTTATTGCATACTCTCTGATGTATGAATTGGTTGAATCAGTTCTTAGATGTTCTTGCTGGGTTTAAGCTGGAAGGTTTGGGAACACTGGGGATGAGTGTTAGCCCTGTCCACTAGGATCCTTGCGCGACCAACTGGCCTTTCTAAGATCCCTTCATTAAACTTATCTCTGTTTTCCTTTGGAGTTTCTAAAGTAGACCTGGAGTTAAATGACCTCTGGTCTGATCTATAAGGTGCCCCTTCGTCCCTATTGAGAGCTGCCTTAGAGTGCGTCCAAGTAGGTCTGGAGTTAAATGACCTCTGACCTGATCTAGAGACAGAAATTGGGTTAGTCTCCTTCTTTCACTTTCCTCCTCAATGTCCCATCCCACCATCTAATCTAAAAGATCCTTTAGTATTAGATGACTTGCCCTTTGGAAGCCTTGGCTAGTGGACGCAAGTAATTTCCTTTCATGACTCCATAGCCCAATGGATGGCACTTTCATGACCTACTCTCTTTGCTGAAGCATTCTATTGTTCTGTTCCCTTTTCTCCCATTGCTTTCCCAGTCCCTGATCTCATGACCATCTCAACAACCAACCAACCAAATCATTTTAAACTCCCCTTTGTGCTTCATAATCTAGCCTAACATCTCATTTTTGAGCTTTCAAATATATATCATTCTTTGTTTTATTGAGAGATCTCTCCGGCCCAGAGGGCTAGATCCCGGGGGCCCAAAAGTATTCTTATAGCACCATATTTTGGTCTTTACAATCTAGCTAAAACATGGGAAATCAACATAATGAAGACTCCACCGGGGAAGAGACCACTTTTCCAGATGGCGCTGACACATGGTGGACAACATCCTCAGTTTCAAACATTCAAATTCATCCACCACACTCCACACTCCCCTACGATCCAAAGACGAAATGAATCCACTGTGAAGCATTAATCGAACCGAAGTCGAGAAGAAGCAAGAAGCCAGATAAGCATGAATCCAAACATAGACCTAGATGCAAAGCATGATGCTTTGTGCGATCAATTAATTGAATTACCGTAAACATTTGGTGAAGTGTCAAGATGCATATGGCTAATATGAATGTAGATGATGATTATTCCAGGCAAACATGCATCTCCCCAAAGAGCAAGAACAAACTCAAGACCAAGACGATGAGAAAGACTTGTATGATGCCGTGAATCAGAAGACGAAGAGAGGAAAGTGATCAGACCGCCTGCTTACCTTTGCCTTGTGTTATGCCGACTGTGAGAATATCGTATCCATAGCAAAGGTCAGATAGGGAAAGTTTCCTTGAGGAAACAGAGACTACATGGAAGAGGTAACTGTGGAAGATGAGGCTCAAGAAAACATCCAGCCCTCCAAATCGCCCAATGCAAGAGAAAGAGGATCGTTGTTCTTCCGTCCATGATGAGAGGGGAAACCCTCTTTGGACAAGAGGGATTGATCGTGACACAATCAAAGGTACCCACTCCGTAAATATTTTATAGAACAAGTTCCCTTGCCCGCTCGTCTATTGAGTTCTATGATCTGACCAAACTTCCGAGGATCAAGACGAAGAAAGACTCCGCTGAATCCGATGTGTTTGATTGGTGACATTGCTTACGATTATGACTTTCCTAGTTATGTAGACTATTTGATGATGATTACTACAAAGAAAGTCGAGTTTGGGTAGAGCCATCATCAAGAGACCCATGGGAGGAAAGCCAGACTTAAACCTGGCCGTGTTGAACCCTACCGCCTCTATCTATGACACCTATAGAAAGTTATGAAAGCATTAGTGATGAGGGTCATGAGACTTGGAGTATTGTTACTATTTCCTTTCGTAAACGAGAGGAAAGCAAAGAAGAGATTCGTGAACGGACGAAAGAAAAGAGCCTTTCCTGAAAAGGAGGTAGAAGATATCCCCGCTCATGAACGCGTGTATCTTTTCTCTACCTGAGCTCCACCCGCGCAGTGCGATTAAATTTCCAGGCCCAAGAGGACTTGGCTGCAATATATGATGAGCCCTCCTAAATAAAGTGAAGCGATGAGGCATCTTTTCTCAAGTGAGTCTCTGCTTCTCGATCCAAAGGGAAGAAGAGATCTCGGTCGAAGCCTCGCTCTCGCCGCATATTTATAGCTGCATTTTGCGATCCTTACGCACATTTCGCAAACATATGAAGAAGGATCAACGTATCTGTTGAGCAAGATGTTGCGTACGAAAGAAAATTTTTCAAGGTCGTCACATCGAAAAAAGAGTGGGACCGCTCGCTCTATTCAGCTCGGCGAAGGAGCCGAGAAAAAGGACCAAACCTATGATCACTGATGGGATTGGTTACATTGGAAGACAATGCTTGTAAGCTAGATTGTAAATATTTCATGAAGAGGGTAGAAAATCTCAATAAAGCCTAGCAACACATATTGGGTAGTTAGTTGTCACCTATGTCTTAGAATGTAGAGAGAAACCTGCCAGATAAATTAATCCTAGCAAGTAGTAGTGTAGAGAGAAACACATGAGGCCAACAGCCTAATTTGGTCTCATGGAGCAGAGCAGAGAGAAGGAAATAGTCATTTTCCTGCCCTGTAAAAATTGATGATGTAAAAGGGTCCTGCGAGTCCAAATGCACCTGGGGAAGAAAAATTTTAGGACTATATGCAGTAGGTAGTTGTCAGAGAATTTTACCGCTGATATGATGTCTCGTGATTTGTGTGGCATCATGACGAAAGAAAGGAGGATGAGCCGGCGAGCAGTGAGACCGGTCACCCAAGATTATTGATTCTCACCTTCCAAGAAGAAGCCATCCCCATGTGAGCCACCGTTAGCCCCCTATAAATTTTTGACAAGCAAATAGGGGCTAATTTTTGTTGAGATTCTCCAAGGAATGTGTTTCCCTTGTAAACACATCTTCCTTGTGCCTCTTTGTTCTTTGTCCTTTGATGAAACTTCATTGACCTCTAGAATATAGCCTTCTATTGTGAAGAAATGCCTAGAGGCCTCCTTTTCCTCTTATTTACTCTACCCAAATGCCTTCTATTTTGTCTCCCTTCCATTTCCCTCTTACCTTTCAAATTCTCAACTCTCTTTAAAATCCACTCAATTGTTTAAGCCTTTTCCTTTCCTTTTTATCAAGCCTCTTCCCCAACCTTTCTAATTACATTGAAAGTCACAAAACCCACTTTCGACTTTGTAATAGGCCTTAGCCCTTTTTCCGTCACCACCACCACACATGCCCGTGCGCTTATGATTCAAGCGCTTAGAGTATTGTATTAACGCTCCAGAGCTTCGCTGGGCAATCCTTGTAATATCCAGGGTTCGGCGCGATTGCATTGTTGGGGAGCAGTCCGATGCATTATTCACCGCTGATTGGCTGTTTTGATCCGACGGTATTAATCAGAATCCCCATCCACGAATGTTCCCGCCAGTACGCTTCGACATAGCCTCTGATTCATTTACCGTTTATCTCTCTTCGCTTTATCGGATGGCTCAGCATCAGACTCCGCTCCGAAGGTCAGAATATCTATTTTCAGACTCTGGTCATCAAGCTCATTTCTCCGATTTCAATATCGTGATTCACTTCCATCTTCCGATGGCGACTGCTGATTTCATTACGCGCTTGCTGATTTCAATATCTAACGATTTTCTGGCGCATCGAGTCAAGCGTTTTCCGCTTTCCATTCTCCGACAGCGACCGTTGACCGTCCTTATCCGGATTGGGTTATGTCGACGTAAATATCTTCAAATCGCACCGGAACTTTTGCAATGTGCGTTATGCATTGCCATCAAGCCCGCTCTCCGAATATATTGTTAAGTATTAGATCACGTCTGCTTCGCAAATTCCACCCGCCAAGAGGCATCGTCACCAGAGGTCTCACTTACATTCGCCTAACGCCTTTTCATAATTTTTCACTGATTCCTTTGTATTTGTTTATAACCAAAGTTTCACGCTCCTATCGAGGTCCCGCTCCGCTATGTTTCATAGGGCCATCCATCCGACCGATTCCACTACAATTTCACCGCTGCCAGATCTAATGGTCTATAATTCATCACCAAACTATTGTTCGTGGAGTTTTCACCCTCCATGTTGTATCACGTCTACCACTCATCTGCTTCATAGCTTCACCATCATTTGTGTGTCTATAATAGCGAGTCATCGTAAGGTGAAGTACAGAGGCCATTCAAGGCTAAACGAGATGTTGTAGTTTGATTTGTGGATTCGAGCTCAGAATTGGAAATTTAGCGCAACTCAGATCAATGGATTAAGATTCAACTTCAAGACTAATGAGCGCACTAATAAGTCATAACTACGCTACCAATAGCAGAACGTGTTTATTCCATAAGTACGCCTCTTCCGCTAGCTTCATGCCGAGCCCATAAGGTGAATTGTAATCGACAGAGTTTCATTAAAGATTGTCCTAGCATTAGTAATGGAGATGGAGAGCTCGCATACTTTGAACTAGTTAAATTTATCTGCATGTTTACAGAGCTCCAGACGTACTAATGCATTCTAAAGAACATGACGTAGGTCGATCTACTCTACTAACTTGTGAGCAAGATGATGAAAATAATCGATGCCATTGGGCGTAATGGACTCGCCTCTCCACCATTCGCCTTTTTGCACGAGATCTATATTTAATTGTTCACCTACTGCTTTCTTCCTCTCCTATAAGAATCCTCGGAGAACATAATGTAAAGGTTGTTGCTATTGTTGCCGTTGTTGTTAGAGGTGGATTCATCTGATCGTTTTGAACAATCTTGGGAGGGAATAGTAGTAGTTGTATGGGTAAATAGAGGTATAGGGTTCTGACTATAACAATGCATTGGGCTTACTGTACATGACCTGTTTTGCATCAATTAATCAAAGCATATTTGCCAAAATGATCTTTGGCCTATTACTATTGGTGATGCTCTTCTTAACTCGTTTATTACATTTTCATAATCGTTTCATGTTCTTCGTAAGTAATAAGTATACATAGGATTCACCCTTGTTAGGTGCTCTATGTTTCCCTCGCTTTCCTACCTTTAATGTTTTCTCGCCTCTTATGCTATCTAAGAGTTGATTTCGGCTTTGATTTGAATCCAAGGTAGTGATGTTATTGCTTCATCGATGTATGAATTGTTTGAATCATTTCTTAGATGCTCTTGCTGGTTTGGCTGAAGGTTTGGGAATAATGGGGATGAAATAGTTCCCCGTCCACTAGGATCCTTGCGCGACCAAATCGGGCCTTTCAAGATCCGTGTTAAACTTATCTCTCGTTTTCCTTTGAGCTAAGCAAGGCACTGAGCAATGACTCCGTCCGACCTATAAGATGCCCTCTCGGCCCCTAATAGAGTTACCTTAGAGCATTTCCAAGCAAAGTTCACTGAGTTAAATGACCTCTCGACTCGATCTATGCATGTAAATTGCTACTTCCTCTTCTTTCACTTTCCTCCTCAATGTCCTATCCCACCATCTATAATCTAAAATATCTCTAGTAATAGATGACTTGCCCTTGGAAGTCTCCTACAAGGGACGCAAGTACTCTTCATGACTCCATATGTACCCCAATGGATGGCACTTCTACGACTCACTTTGTCAAGCATCTCCGTTGTCTCCGTCTCCCTTTCTCCATCGTCTACCCCCGATCTCATGACCATCTCAACAACCAACCAACCCAAGCAACATTTAAAACCCCCCCCTTGTGCTTCATAACGCCAGCCTAACATCTAATTTTGAGCTTGGAAGATATACTATTCTTTGTTTTATTGAGATCCTCTCCGGGCCTGTGGAGGGTTAGATCCTAGGGGCCCAAAAGTGGTTATGATGTTGTCTCATCTTTTGGTCTTGCCAACTGGGCCAAAACATGGGAACCCCAAATAACCCAAGGACCTAGGTGTGTATCCATGGTCAGAGATCTATGACCCACCTACACCCTCCCCGATTTGGCACCTAGACATTAACACAATGTTTCCACCATGTCCCTCTGTGCAATCCTTCACTCACAAATCTTCAACACCCCTTGATCGAGTATATCATGGATGACCAATCTCTCCTTAATAACTGGGACAGAATCAACATATCAAAACTTTGACATATTTTTCCCCGTACAAACACAACCCCAATCGATAATATACTTTCATATGCATAAACAAATAAAACTCCAGGTCTTTCAAAAAACTTTATGTTGCTTTCCAACTTCTCATAGACTCTCAACCTAATTCTTTGACAGAAAATTCCTTCATCATATAGCTCTCTCTCCTACTTTTCATGCAACAACATATCCTCCCAAATTTCATTCCTCCAATCAAAACCAAGTTATGTTCCTCCTCAACGAGGGAGCATATTCATCTAAATTCCCCTCTTAATCTTAGAGATATTTTATATTCATGCTTCCCGTGGAGATCAAATTCTTCTTTGGTCATTCTAGAATCTTTTCGTGGCTTCCAACCATTTCATTAGAGTTATCATTATCCTCATCATTCTTATCACATCAACACGCATCTTTCCATATTGAAATTGTGTACCTACAAAACTAGGAAGCAAGTAGAACCAAGTCTATAGAAGCATGAATTTATCCATATTAGAACTATAAAATCATTTCAACTTGATACATATCATACAATCAACTTAATTACAAACAAGAGACATATGCTCTTCAACATTTTTCCGTGGATTTTGGTCATAAACCCTAGACTACTTCATAACAGATTTTATTTTATCTAGGGTTTCAATGTTTCTTTCAGAGGTAACACACCACATTATTGTAACATATAGAAAACTTGAGAACCAATTTAAATATACATCTACAAGATATCTAACAATTTTCACAATCTTCATATAAGTTATATCAATCGAGATTTATATAAACTCTAGTTTTCATACAAGACAATCAATCAAAGTTAATTCAACTGGGGTCATTAGTATGACCAGTTTCACTAGAGTTAATTGCAAACCCTAGATTTTCAATCAACCATTAAATCCAATCAAAACTAAAATTTCATAAATCTTACGTAAACTATAAAATCATCATGGCCATTGTCGTTATTCACCGTGATATTTTACTTACCAAGGTTTAACACTAAAACCCTAGAATTTCATTCTAGATATAACTACTACTAGGTTAAGATATCATATTTTATATCACACATAATGGAGAATTTAACTACTACTAGGGTTTATTACAAAAACTTATATTTCCAAATACTCAAATATCCCAAAATATCGGACAATGATTTATATTAAATCCTAAGACTTATGACCATCAATAACTAGGTCAACACATGTATCTAGGAATTGATGCATATGTATGAAAATATTAATACAATAGACATACACTGACCTAGACAAAGATAGGATTAAAACCAAAGAGGACATAACTTCACATACCAAGGGATTCATCATCAAGTTTTTTCGTTTGGAGCTTGCTTGCCTAGGTGATCAATAGTATAGGATTTGGGGGGGGGTGGAGGTTGTTGTAGGAGGCGGAAATATATAAATATATAGGCGAAATTCAGTTATTTCTCAGGAAAATGAAGTAATTTAAGACTTCCATGACCATAATATAGTAATAGTAGTTTAGGCCATCAGCTTATAATATAGAAGCCGCTTGTATTGTACACAAACGGAGATAGTCAAACCCAACTTCACACATATCAATAAAAGCTCTATTAGACTAGGGTTTGATCAAACAAACACACACATACCAAGGAAATAATTTCTAAGACACTATAAGGGTCTTGATTACACATTCCAACAAACCCTAATGAGTTAGAATTTCAATATAGGAACATACAAACTTAAGATTATCAACATTTCTCCAAAGGTTCCAGATTTATACTCTTATATCATTCAATCAACAGTTATTTCTCTGACCATACCAAACTACCATGAAAACATCAATAAAAATAACAAATAACATTTCATGATAACATTGCCAGCTTAGGTTTAATAAATTCACATTAGCATGCCCTTCGCTAGGTTTTCTAGATCTGTGTCTGCAAACAATTAAGAATATGAGTGGGGTGGGTAGAATACTGCGATGTGAATCACCCAAATATAACTGTCATAATAACTAATTGATTCACTATATCTAGACACAAGAATGTTAGTAATATATTTTCAAATGAATGAGAATTATCATAAAGAAGTCAATGTTTCAGCGATTTCATTGGAGCAAACCTTGTCTTAAGGGGTCCTCCTTCATAATTCTTTGAGAATATAAATACATTTTTTCCTAATCAATACAATATAGGGAGAGTGACGTTAGTACTAATATAATCAAACTAAATAATCACATGAAACTAGTGAATCCAAAGGAAACTTAGATACTCTATCTGAGGTTATTATGGCCTCCAAAGCCTGAGGGATACCTATAAACTTATAAATAAAATAAAATAAAATTCCAATTTTTTTACTAACCTATAAATCCTAAAATATAAAAAATATGAAATAAGATATCTAAGGCTACAAGCAAAGGACTAGTAGTGTAGTCCCTAATGTCATATTCTTCTGGCTTCTGAATTTCTTTATGTCTCCTTTCAAAATATTAACATTGGCTGATCTCTTTCTCTCTGTTTCTTGGATTTTGTGGATACTATTCTGTAGTGACCCTTATTATGGAATTGATGGAATTATACCTTATACATGACAACTTTATTTGGTCCTTTCATGACTGATTTCCTTATGTTGGTGTTAAATGTGGTAAGGCACTGTAAGAATTTACTAGTAAGTTCCTTAGATCAAATACCAGCGTCACCACTACAAATAGATCATAGATCAAGATACCCAAAGATTTGACGTAATAAAACCTCAAAGAGGGAAATGTACCATAGAGGAGAGCCATGCGCTATCAGAAATTTATATAAATAAAGAAAATTTACATAAGCTATCTCATAAACTAGTCACTGAAAATGACCCTCCATGCTCTTAAATAGAGATCATGGACCAATCGTGTTCAACCATGATCAAGGTCGGGCACAATGGTGAGAATGAACTGCAGATCACTATATATCGACCTTGTTTATAGTTACAAATGCGAAAAGTATAAATACACTTTACCTAACTCTATCGACAGAACAAGTTATACTTAATCATTTTCATGTGCTCTAATATCTGACTCTCTTTAAGTACAACTTGGGATTGGATTGGAGGATTTGCCAGCGGCCAATAGGAGAAGGAAGGAGTAATAGAGCCTATCCCCCCTTAATGATAAATTTCTTTCGAACCTACATAGATTGAAGTTTGGTAAACTTTGCTTCGTGAGATTTCTTTAAAGATATCACAACTTGATCATTGTTTGAACAATAATCGCACTTCAAGAACATGATCATGAATGAGATTTATGATGAATTTTATGTGTAGCCTAACAAAGTCATGCTGCTGCCAAATCGACTCGCAACTAAATGACACTCTAATTATCACACCAGCGTAGTTGACGCTATTTATGAAGACGCACTGCATAAGATTCATTAAAGACACAAGGCTTCCTCGCTAGCTTCAACTACACCACGATACTATGCTTCTTCGATAAAGAGAGATGTACTTGTTTACAATACCATGTAATAGGTCTTGTCCGCATTACATAACCTGCAGACTTTGATCATCAGTATTACCAAATTTAATCAAAATCAAGAACCAATCAACAATGGAGATACTCCAACACCGTAATGAATCTTGAACTCTGAATCATACCTCAAATATATCAAAGTATTCTTTTAGAGCTTCATGACTTTCATGAGGTTTGTGCATAAAACCGAGCAACAAGACCAACGACAAAGGAAAGGTACGACTTGTATGGGTTAGATACATAAGTTTACCAACAAGTTGACTGTATAAGGTAGTATCAAATTCACGAGAAGTACAAGATCCAAGATTGACTCAAGGCTGAAGGGAGAAGGTTTGGATTATAGTATTCCATGTGAAAGTGGCGTAGAATAGCACATGCATACTTGACCGAGAAATATGATACCTTCTTGATTGCAAGATTTGAACAAGGAAATAATGCAAGTGTCCTAAGTCCGTCATTTCAAACTTATTTCGAAGTTATACTTCACATGTGTTTTATACATTTGGATCACTACCAATAAAGATAATATCATCAACATAAAGAACAAGGATGATTAAGGACCTACCCACTTTCAGATGTTATTATTCTTTTAATGACATCTATAAAAGCCATTATCTACCTAAAGCTTATCCATTTTGGCATACTGTCTAGGATGTTTGAGACCATAAAGAGACTTCCTAAGGCAAATAAACAAGGCTAGAGTCATTTGGATAAAGACAGGGGGGTTGTTCCATGTATATCATTCAAGGAAAAATCCCCATGTAAGAAGGCTAATTTAATACCTATCCTGCTGGAATTCCAATTTAAAGGAGGTAAGGGAAAGAATAAGGTAGATAGAATTCATTTGTAAATCGTAATATTCCAAAATTTTCCGACAATAATTTGGAATATTAATTTTCACTATTGCACCTAGGAGAGAATAAATAAAAGTATGCCCATGCATAGTATTAATTCCCAATAAAATCCCCAGTATGAATGGGGATCATCATTGGAGCTATTTTTCACACCCTCATGTGTGAAATAATGTTATTTGGTGCAAGTGACAATGTTTGACCAAGTCAACAACGCCCGGGATAAGAGGTGGAGAGAACTTAGAGAAGAAACATGATGTGAATGAGGAAAAGTGCTATTTGGGTGAAGGAAACCCTAAGAGGCGTGGGACCCATCAGAGATAGGGATTTCACTCTGCTTAAAGGTGGCAGCAACTGCATTGTTTCCCATGCTTGTATTATTCATCTCATCGTTTCATTCATAAAATTAAGCATTCTTGTTGTTTAGCAAGAATTGCCGGGGAATTCCCGTTTAGGATTCCTATCCCTTCTTGAGAGGTCTCGATGGATTGCTCTTCATTTTCCTCACATCTGTGCTTGAGTTTAAGATCCTCCATCAAGACAACATTATTTATAAGAAATTATCATGTTGAGTACGTGCGTGTTGAGGGTTCATTACACCACCTTCATCACTATTTTCAGAGGGAGGAGTCCCTATTTCTTTTGAGATATCATATTGGAGGCATCTTGAGCATATTGTAGACTTCGGCATCAAGGCTAACTCATTCTCTATACCTACAACGGCCTATCTAGTGACCGTGTTATTTTAGAGAGACGGTGTGTTTTCTTCTGTGGCATTGTTTCCGAGGGTGATCTTTGGTGAAGGGATCAACCTTTCATCACTTGAAAGATCCATTGAGAGGAATATTCGATGTTTTTAGGCATCATCTACAGCCCATCTCCATCCAAATATTTCTAGCTTCGTCGCTACCCAACAAAATCACATTTTGCAGACATTTTGTATTTTATTGCCAATCCTTCCAAGATTGATGTATGAGGTAGTATTTGGGAGCTTCAGATCTTCACTCCCAATGTTGTATTGGGCTATGTATTACATATCTATGTATTTGACATTTTTTAGCATGCATTTGCTTTATAAACCTGTCATCTCTTGAGTTTAAGGTAGCAGGTGGGTTTTATAGATTCATGTACTTGTCTCTTTGGAGGCCGAGCATTGCCCATCTCTGTGGTAACATTTCCTCAAGATCTTTGTATGTATTTGTTGCTGCTATTAATTAATGAGAAGGCCGTGGATTTCTTCCTTATGTTTCTATGATTTTAGTGTTATCACGCTTCCATTATTTTTTCACATGATTGGCCGGAGTCTAACTTTAGAATATCTTGAGATATTCTCATTTTTGTAGCATTTTCCTAATTTGGGATATTATAGTGGTACCATTGTTTCTATGCTTGTATTATTCATCTCATTGTCTATTTAGACAATTGAGCATTCTTTGTTGTTTAGCTAGTTGAATTTCGGGGAATTCTCTAGATTCCTTATCCTTCTTGAGAGGTCTCTGAGGATTTTTTTCATTTTCTCACATCCAAAAAGCTTGAGGCCAAGCATCCTCCATCAATCATCATGTGTATATTTCTGCAGCAGACACGTCAGGGCGTTAGGTGTTGGACTGAGGGTCTACTACACCACCTTCATTAGCTATTTTCGAGGAGGAGTCCCTCTTTATTTTGAGATATCGGATTGGAGGCATTCTCGGAGAATATTGGCAAGACTTTGGCATCAAGGCCAACTCATTTCCTAGCTCTACGCTCGTAGTCCATCCGTTGACTGCGTTATTTTGAGAGAAGCATTTGTAGTGGGGCTCTTGCCTTTCATCCTCTAAAGATCCATTTGGAGGAGTGTACCCTCAGCTTTGGTATCATCTAGAGCCACCTATCCGCTTTGTTTTGTTGTCATATTTACCCAAAGAATCCTGACATTTTGTTTAGATATTGCCAATCCTTCCAGATTGACATGAGGTAGTCTTTGGGAGCTGATATCCCTACTCCCAATGTTTTATTGGGCCACATATTGATTTATCTATGTATTTATTATATGTATGCAAGCCATAAAATCGCAATGTCATAGCGTGAGCATACATGTGTATGTTGGTTTTGTCATGATTCAGCATTCTGTTTCGAGGCTGAGTATTACCTATCTTATAACCTTTCTCCTCAATATCTTGTACTTATTGTTATTGCTATCATTAATAATATGCATATGGATTCTCTCCTTCCTATTTCTATGAGTTGAGTGTTGTTGTTAAAATTCATTATTGTGTTTGTAGGTTATTATTTATTTTAACTTTAGAATATCTGGAGATATTTCATTGTTGTAGTATTTTCCCGATTTGGAATATTATAAGAGATTAAAGCATGATTCCTCTGCCCAACCAAAGGGATCTCGCCATCATGCTAATGGAAGAGAGAGAAGATGAAATCGCCTACAGAGAAAAGAAGATGAGCCTTACAAAGCTTCTTCCAAAACTGCATGAGCATTCATGAAGAATTTGAGGAGATAATGAGGGAGATTTTTACAGATCTCCAAGAGGGTTTGAAAATGAAATAAACTCTAGTTTTTCTTATAGAGAGTGTGAGCATGCAAACCTACACCCTATAAGGTAGGTGCAGTCAGCTATTGGCTAGTTTTGCCATGGGAGGAAAAGAAAAGGAGTAGAACGTCGAAGAAAGGAACCCCTAGAGGTTTCTTACATGAGTATGAATCCCCCAAACCTGTTTATAGATCATATTACTTTCCGAAGTTTTGCAAGATCACAGGAGAAGAGAAAACAACATAATGAGGATAGATTTTCTCTATCTATATTTGATGGTTCCCCTGTTTGTCTGCAACTAATATTGATAGAAGACAGAGACCTTCCTCAGCAAAGAAAGACGTATTTCCTAAGATGAAGCCATCGTAACAGAAGTATGGACTCTTGGAGTGTAAGGTCTATTATGCATGTGGTGGTTATTTGATTCATTTACTTTGAAAAATGTAAATACCCTTGCTATGCAATTTTCATTAGAACTTGATGAAGAGATTTGTAGGAGGAATTCTAAAAACACATGTGGAGGAAAACAAACACATTCAAACAAACAAAACCCTTGCATGAGGAAGGAAACCATAGACTCCTAATCACTTCGCAGAACTAGAAGCGGAGGTCAGATATCTGCATGATACTTTATTGGAGGCAAGACCTTCATCTAGTATTTTCTCACACAATGAGGAAAAGAGATCCCTTTTCCAAAAGAGGATATAATCATTGGAAGGTTTCACTCCTGGGAGTGTCGAGGGCAGAACGTTGTCATTTCTAGTTGACTAGCACTCCCGCGAGGGAGGAGGAGCTTCTGATCCAATCCGAGGATTCTGCGCCTTGCACAGAAGTCCCTGTGATCTCATACATGGATTCCAAGCACAATCAGTGAGTAGCATGATTGTGTAGCATTGCGCTTGGAAGGAGAAGGAAGGGGAGGAAGGTAGGCATCATGTGATGAGAGTGGGAAAATACACCCTTCTCTATTTCGCAGAGATAGTGCAAAGAGGAGGCATATTTTATTGCACCGTGAGAGTGTTGGAAAGGTTTCCCAACCATATGTACAAACTTCACTTCTTGACATTGATGTCTCATTGCATAGAGGCATTCCACCAGAGTGGCCACCAGATCTATCATTGATGAGAGAAATTTTGTCTATGGATCCACCGCTCTTAGATTTTGGAGAGGTGAAGAGTTTGAGAGAAATTTGGCATGGGGGATGTCAAAGTAGCAAACAACAATGGGGAGGAGAGCCATGCCAGACGCATTGTCTCTTAGGAGGATTGATCCATATTGGAGGCCCAACTCTTGGTAGAGTACTCCAAGGATCTTGAAGCATGCATGATTTCGATGACTCGGATATAGATGGTGAGTATATGGTGGATGATATGGTCATCCATTCGAGAGCCTTTCTTGACTAGAGATTCTAGTTCTGGCTCTGGTAGTTATTGCAGTGATATGAGGACTTCTTTTCCTTGCATTTGATGCATATCTTTCCTTAAGTGTGAGAGTTCATTTTGGGAGGGCATCCATGAAGACATACATCAGCATATGGAGAGATGCATAGCCCAATGATGATGTGAGATGTCACATATCTATCTTCCTACTCATTGGGAGTAAGGGGAGTCTTTTTAGTTGCTTCATTTTACCAAGTCTTCGAGTAGCGGAGAATGTACAATTTCACTCTATGTTTTGTACTTCTGTCTTTTTATGAGCAACATATTGTACCAAGGAGGATTATTTATTCTTTCATATTGTATAATGATGTACTTGAAGCCATTTGTGTTTGGAGATTGGCTATCTCTATCAAGGTTGGGGAAAACAACATGACTTTGGTGTGCACCATTGGCACCAAATTAGAATATATTTCTATCTGTAAATGATCGCGGCAGAAAACAAGTGGTTAAAGAACACTGCTATTGTTTGATTTGATGCAGAAAAGGATGCACTCATACTGTTCCTTGTATGGTACCTTGATACACTTTCCAGTTGTCATGTGACAACTCGTTTATTGGTTTTTCTTCCATGTATTGCTAGTGTCTCTATATTCATGGGAAGCTTTATTGGAGAGTGGGATGATACTGTTGATGCCTCCATTGGGATCATGATTCTTACTATACATTTTGTACATATCGAGGAAATCCATGGGCCAACCATGATTTGCCACATTACATTTATTTTCTTCTTGTAAGGGAACCATTGGAGAATCAGAGAGGCACTCCATGGATCATGAGGAGATGGAGGAGCTAACACAAATAACTTTTTCCTTTGAGGATGAGAAGAGACTCATCTATGGTTACTCCATTTATATGAGAAAAACATATATGAGATTGTTGTTGATTTCGTATAGTGATTTTTCTATATATATGCATTCTTTAACCATATGTGTGATTTTCTCAAAGAAGGAATATCCTTCCTTCTAGATTTGATGGTATACATAAGGCCATTATGGGTGATAACTCCCTAAGTGGATATGGGAGGATATTTAATATGGAGAATGTCTCACATTTTCATCTCATCTGCATTTGCATCAGCAAGCAAATGGCGGGGGGGCCACCCATCATTTTATTTTCTATGGCAAAGGGAGAGTCAAACTGCGTTGGTTACATTTGGAGGGACCATTGTCCTTTCCTTTATTTCACATGGTAGCTAGAATGATTCTTCTTATGACTTTGATTGATATTGCTAGATTTTCTTGGAGCAGATTGGGAGAGAGACATTGGGTGAATGTGTCCTTTGAGGGAGGAATTCCTCACACTTTTGCACTACATGCTCAAGGGGAACATGGGACATGATATGGTTACCTTAACAACACATTTGTCACTTTATGAGGTGAGCCATATGATGGAGGAGATGCCATATGATGATGACTTCCAACTCATCATAGGCCAATAATTTGGGATGTGAAAGATGATTTGCAGCTGCTTGGGGAGAGATCCTGGAGATCTAGTTTCATTCTGCCACTTGAGGCAAGTATTTTGTAGCTCCTTGGGATCAGTACTTTCTACACTTATCATGAGGAGAGATGGATGTGGGGTAGGCTACATTGTCTACCATGAGTTATTTTCACATTCTACCTACTTTGTCGTGAGCCAAAGGTGGAGGACAATTTCCTGTGGGAGTTGCCCAGTTGGAAGGAAGCCATTTTGTATGGATGATTTCTTTGGGGATGAGGATCCACATGAGGAATATGTTCCTCAACACATCTTATACTCCATGCCTTGAGAGGAGTCTTTCCAGTCAGTTCTCATAGCTGGGAGTATGCTAACAATTGGGAGGGAGGACTGTGATATTCCAAAATTTTCCGACAATAGTTTGGAATATTAATTTCACTAATTTACTCTGGGGAGGAGAATAAATGGGTAAGGAGGCCTATGCATAGTGATAATATCAATAAAATCCCTCATATTATGAATGGGGATCATTGAGTCGTTTTCACACCCTCATGTGTGAACAGGTTATTTGCAAGTGGACAAGGTCAAGTTTGACCAAGTCAACAACACTCTGGATAAGAGGTGGAGAGTACTTAGAGAAGTAGCACAAAGATGAATGAGGAAAGGGTTATTTGTGAAGGAAACCCTAAGAGGAGTGGGACCCATGGATGTGGTATTTCACTTGGTTTAAAAGGAGGGCAAGGCAACCATTGTTTCTCATGTTTGTATTATTCATCTCATTGTCTGTTCTAGTACACCGAGCATCTCTTTGCCGTTTAGCAAGAATTGCCTGGGAAATTCCTCGCTTAGGATTCCTTATCCTTATTGAGAGGTCTCTGAGGGATTGTTCTTCATTTTCTCAGCATCCAAAAGCTTGAGGCCAAGCATCTTTCCATCAATACAACATTATTTCGCAACAGATATCAAAGAAGTTGTCGTGTTGCAAAGAGGGTTCACTACACCACCTTCATCAGCAATTTTCTTGAGGAGGAGTCCTCTTCTTTGAGATATCAGATTGAGGCATTCCAGAGCATATTAAAGACTTTGGGATCAAGGCCAACTTCCATTTCCTAGTTTGCCAAATGCTAGCCCCAAATCTGGATCATAGTATTTTGAGAGGCAGATATTTGGCAGAGGGGTCGGTATTGTTGAGGTGAGATCTTTGGTGAAGGGATCAAATTTTCATCCTAAAGATCCATTGGAGGAGGCACTTTCAGTTTGCATCATCTAGAGCCATCTCCATCCAGCTTCTATCTCCCGAGTTGCTTCGCTACCTACCAACTCGACATTTTGTAGTTTGTGTATTTTATTGCCAATCCTTCCGTGATTTACATGAGGCGCTCTTTGGAGTCATATCTTCAATTCCCACGTTGTATTGGGCCACATATTGATTTATCTATGTATTTGACATATGTAGCATGTATTTTCTCTATAAACTTAACTTTCATAAATAGCATACATGTAGGAAGTGTTATTTTATTATGATTCATGTACTTGTTTCTTGAGGCTGAGACATCTATCTTGAGTAACCTTTCTCCTAATATCTTGTATTCTATTGTTGTCGCTATTTCTTAATAATATGGCTATGGATTTCTTCCTATTTCCTAGAGTTGAGTGTTGCCGTTGCACCATTATTGTGTTTTTATATCGTCAAGCTCAACTTAGAATATCTGAGATATTCCTTAATATAGCATTTTCCCGATTTGGAATATTACAAGAAGAAGTGAGAAGGTTTCAATATATTTACCGTCTTCTAACTTATGAAAACTTTGGGCAATAAGATGAGCTTTGGTGAAGATATTTTCCATTACACCAAAACCCATAAAAGGTAAACTTCCAAACTCGATAACCAGGATCCCCAAGGTAACCACAGACCTATAGAGGCAGTGATTACTCTAACACCCCCTCAAACGCAACCTGAAATCAAAACCACCCTCAAACATCTCGGTGAATTTAACTCGGGTTTGCCTCCGATAATACCATGTAGAATTAGAGGGTAAGTTCCTTAGATCAAACACCAAAGTTCATCGTCACAAAACAGACCACATATCAATACAAATATTTGGATGTAGTTAAAATCCTTAAAGAGGAAACAATCCACGCATTTAGCCAAATACACTAATTTAGGAAATTTATTAATATAAAGAAAGAAAATATAAGAGCTCATCACAAATCCATCACGTAAAATGACCATCCATGCTCTTTTAAATAGAGATCATGGACCAATTTAAAAGTTAGTTGCACGGGTTATTTTAATATCGAGGAGAGAATGAACTGCCGGCTCACTACATATCGTGACCGTCGATTATAAGTTACAAATGTATATATTACAAAAACACAATTTACCTAACCTCTATGCTAGACCAAGTTATACTTAACTATTTCTATGTGTCTAATATTCTAACATGCATTTGATAATTCTTCTAATTGGAAGCAATAGAGATCCTTAATTCTTCCCGACCGTAGGTACCCATAGTTCATAAAAGGTGGGGATTCCTTCCAAATGTTAAGTCCTACAAAATGCACTCCAAGTAGGTGGAAATCCTAATAGAACAAGATAATGAGTTCTTTGTCTAGAGCAATTTCATCGAAGGAAAAAATTTCATCCCTAATTTTAAGCATCTTCTTTGGCCAAATAAGGAGGCCATTGTAGCTCTTCTTTCGTCATCTTTGTAGTTCTTAGCTCATTTTTTCAAAGTAGCTACTTGAACAATGTTCTTACAGTGATTCACTTCGGAAGGCTTCATACATTTCCCTCAGAGCATGACGATGTTGGCTATGAATGGACAAGATTGAACTTAATTTCTTCTACCATTAGAGTCATGGCTATGAATTCTAGTTCCTTGTATTTCACTTTTGTCACTACCACAACTATTTATTGGGTTTCTTTACTTTTCCTTTGACCAAGTCTAGTACCTTATTCTTTTCATGATCTAGGTCTATTCTCTTCTTCCAGACCTATGGCTTGAGGCTCCTTCATGTTTATTTTCTCCTTGATTGTGTTATACATATTCCTAGAGGTAGATTCCTTCCTTGAGATGATATTTGAATGTTCCTTGATCAAGTGCCGAAGACTGAATTTTTCTTCCTTCTTCACCAAAGCTCTAATACAATGCCGAAAATCCAAGCATATAACATTTTCTTATTCTTGATAATTACTTGTGATGTTTCTTGTTATTATGATTCTTTATATCTTCTTTCTTTTATTTCATCAAGAAATTACTTAAACAAGAACACATAAAACAATAAAACACCTTTATATGTAGGCACTTTGCTAGGGAAAGCCTCTCAAGGGGAAAACATACTAATATAATTCTTCCTTTCTAATAGGTATCTTTCGAGACTCTTCACCCTAGACATATGGGCCTCGACCTTCCTCCACCCCCGCCAACCTCCCATATATTCAACCCATTTATAAATCAATAGGAAACAACTTCCTTAACAAGATATGAAGCCTGCATGTACAGAAAATTGAGACTCTTTTGATTCCCACAGCAGGTACGAAACAGAGAGAGAGAGGTACCCAAAATTTCATATTTATTTTTCTCTATATACTTCCCAAAATCACACTTCTTTCAAATTTTCCTGGACAACACACTTGAAAATTTTCCTGCCTACAATAGATATCAAACTGTTGTGAAGAGATTGTGCTCCAAATGAATTCGATTTCTTCCTTTTATAGGTCAGAGAGTATTTAGTAGTGTCTTCTAGGCCGACTTGTGGAGGTCACATAATTATATTTAACTCAATATTGAACCTTGTTATTCAACCCACCAAGGGTCTATTTAAATGTACAATGACTCAAGTAATTGCATAACAAATCCTAGAAGTCCTAAATGGGGACTTTGACTCTGCAATATGTGACCCAAGCATGAAACCCATGCTTTAATAAGTCACAATAATAATAATTATTATTATTTTCTTATTATTTTGACAAGTAAATTAAAATATGACTCAAGTACATTAATGAATATCAAACCAGTTACATTTTCAACACAAATATCTCTTATACCATTGTAATAATTCCACTTAAACAAAATATCTTTCCGAAATCGCACACCTATCCCTTAAGAGGGCACTGATTTTTAAAACTTAATGATAATGTCTGTACATGTTTCATCAAGATCTTTCCATATTATCCATAGTATCACGACACATTTGTCAACGTTTCCGAATCAATGGGATCCATATTCAAGACAATGGAATGAAGAAATTTAAGAAGGGTCAAAATGCATTAATGCCGCCCCTTATTTCAATATCTTTATTATAGTTCCTTCAGATAATAAATCTCTTCCCAAGAATCCCCTCCGTGTAGGGATAGAATTTTGGCTTTCAAGTTCTATATGTTTACCAAGATATTCTGTGACATCTACGTGATCAAACATTTTGTCAAAGTTTCAAATCCCAATGGGATCCGGTCTTTCAGACAATGGAATGAAGAAATTTAAGAAGTGTAATAAAATGTACACGTCGCTCTTCTTCAATCTTCATTTTGGTTCTTCCGAGATAATGATTCCTTCCTAAGAATCAGTGTGACAGAATTTTCGCTTGCCCTCAGGTTGTCATTAAATATTTTCCGGATTATCCAGATTTCCAAACATTTGTCTACGCTTCGAATCCTAACGGGATCCATCTGAGTGGACAATGGAATGAAGAAATTTAAGAAGGTCAAAAGGAATTAATGTTGCCCTTCTTCAATCTTCATTCTGCTCCTTCAGATAAATATCTCTTCCCAAGAATCCTCCATGCAGACAAAATTTTGGTTTTCAAGTTCCTAAGTATATTGGTTTACTCAAGAGCTCAGAGCTATCCATGTAGATCACCAAACATTTGTCGACGCTTCAAATCAACGGGATCCATCTTCAGATTAAATGGAAATTTAAGAAATTTAAGAAGGTCAAAATGCATTAATGCTACCCTTCTTCAATCTTCATTCGGGTTCTTTCAAGATACGAATTTCTTCCCAAGAATCCTCCGCGGTGGATGGAATTCTGGAAGGATTAAGAAGGATTTTTTCTAGATGGCCTTAAATCTGATATTCAAAATTTTGTAGTAGTTCGGTTAGCTTCAAATGCAAAATAAATTTCAAGTAATTAAGACCTCTGTGCTTGTATAACCCTTATCCATTCCAAGTCCGCTTTTGAAATAATCGAGAGAGGGGTGAATCGTCTTTAGAAATTACCACTTTAAATATTTTCAGAAAGCATTATTTAATCTTCAATTATTCTTAATTTTTATCCAATAACAACACAACAATAAACACAATAGGTAATAAATTTAGGAAACTCTTCGAAAGACAAAAACTACCTAACACTTTTCTAATAAATTTTTTAATCTTAAGTCCCCAACCGAAATGAAAGGTAAATTCATAGAATTGTAGAAAATAATTTTCCATCTCCCACAAGAAGGATGACCCAATGCCCTGGTTTCTTCAAACATTCAACTAAATGGATGTCTCCGACATCCTACACCAACCTACCACCCTGAAGTTTTCACGTGGATCCAACCTATAGGTGGCTCCTTATGCACCATCCTTAGCACCTCCCTACCACCCTATACTGATCGAAATACTGTTAACAAGATGGAATCCCGTACCAGTGACAATAATCCACGATACAATATGATTCAAAAATTATTTTCTCTTTGAACTAGATGAATCACCCAATCGTCATGACCTACAACCCAACCATAACATTATCCAACAATGACTTCTATACCTCCCAAAATGGCTCTTCAAATATAGGCAGATGAATCTTTTATAATAATGACTCTTACAAATTTACAATTATTATTTACAACAATGACTTTTGCCATCGACTTGATACTGATTTGACACTCGCCTGGATCACTAGTAGCTAACAGGTTTGCTAGGCTGAGCCTAAGTAATGGTACTTGGTGCCGCAATTCCTCTAGTATATTTCGTTGTCATATTGTGTCCTCCTTCCTCGCACATGCATTAATGAACAAGACAGTAAACCAAAATACAAACAAAATACTACACTATCATGAAAAACATATGTCGTATAAATATTCAAAATTAAATGTAACATACCAAAATTTATGAAAAAATCCCAAACAAACATACATAAAAAATACTTACACTGCCCTACAAAAACACATGTCGTATATGATATTCAACTAAATGCAAACACTAACGAGTACATATTGTTGTAGTAGAATTACCCTTTTGAATATTGATGTGTGGTCCTTGCATATAGTGATCCTTGACTCGCATACTATTTCTTGCCTTCTAGAAACCTCAATATTGAATCTGCTAGATCTATGTAATTTTAGATCTCCAAGATCTAAAATTTCATCCTCGTAGCCCTTAATTCCTATTTCCAATCCCACAGTCTGATCGATATTGTATCTTCTAACAGCGGTTATTCCTAATTTCATCAGAATGACCTTGTTGAATATTGCAACAAGAAATAGTGATCGAGGCATCCCAAAACATCATCCTTGATCCTAGTTGGAAAATAATCACCTAAACTAGTAGTCTACACAGTTATTTTTAGGTGTATGTCTATTTTTAGACATGGTGAGTTATATTCTATATAAAGATGCGTATTATCAGATGTATTGGTCAAATGAAAAATAGATGAACTTCTATTTTTAGACATATAGGTCTATTTTTAGACTCTACAAATTTAAAAATAGATATGCCTTAATATTATTAGCTCTTAATAATATTTGACTCTAAACATTATCTTATTCTTTTGGAGACTTCAATTAAGTGCACAGATGTGGCACAACAGTTGATAGAAGGAATTACACTATTCCTCAGGGTTTACCGGAGCTATTGCATGGAGGACTTCGCTTAGAACTCATGATGTAGCTTAGGAGGAGAAGCAGTCAGAGTTGTTCCGCTTAACTCAAGACACAAGTGAGCTAGTTGTATCTAGTCTAACTAATTGATACACTAGTGAGAGTGGTAGGAATTAATATAATTAATTCACTAAATACAATCCCACAATGAACCGAAAGAATACATCAAGAATCCACAATGCATGGACAAATAAAGGGAGACCAGTGGAGAGGTAGTGAAAGAGCAAGTGTGACTATCATTGTGACTATAGTGATGCATTGATTGTATCCAACATTCAACAGATGCCACGAGGATTGCACAGTCAATATATGATGGATTTGAGTTCATTCGAAAGGATCTTTCCGCCAGCGTTGATTTTTATATGTAGCAGCAATGGGTAAAGATCGGCAAAGGATTTTGCAGATCGTTGATTAGTGTGTAGTGATTGTATTGTACTCAGAGCTTGTGAGAAGTTTTGTATTATGATTTTTTACATGATATATATATGCCATATATTATATATAAATATTTAGCTTGAGTTTCAAATTTTCCCAAAACACTGTTCATATGTGTGAATTTTTATGGTTTCATGTGTGATTGCAATTGTGTTAATTTCCTCGCATGTGATGAATATTCAATGAGTGAAATAACTTGTATCGTATGAATTAAAATAGTCCGCGGATCGAGAATATTAGATATATAATGTATTAGTTATATAATTTCTACATGGTATCGTAGCTATTGATCATCGAGGCATTACAATATCAAGCGGTTGAGTTTTGTGTCGGGTGGAATTAACGTCAGAGTATTTTCTTGGTGTCGGTTAGAGAATTCATTGAAATGTCTTTCAATGGATTGTGATTGGAGAAGCCCTTGATGCAAGCTCGAATTATATTTCATGGAAGTTGATAGTATGATATGTATTGAGGATAATAGGTTGAAGGAGTTCAGATGCCTTTATATTCCTAAATCGGGTTCTAAATATGCAGCCACACTTGACGCATTAAAAAAGAAGGTAGAAAGGTGTTGAAGCGATTATGTTGGAAGGTGAAAGACCACATAGTGTCCAAACTTCATGGTAAAGACACTGCCATTCTGATGTAGAAGGCTTTTGATGTATCTGTTCCAAAGGTATACGTAGTGAAGCGGTATTTAAAGACAAGCTCGAAAATAAAAAATGGATAAGAATGACATTGTTCTGGTATACTGATAAAGCTCACCGCAAGCGATGAGCTGGAGGTAGTAGTTATTAGTGGATGAAGAAGACTTGGTGAGCTTACTTCCTTGGGTTTCCCAAGAGCGGGCACAAAGCTGACAGGACTCGCCAATGGTCGCAGAAATTGCCGATGGGTTACTTCTGGCTCGACTAGACAGGAGGAGATAAGGCGTAGGCACAGGATGGCTCTTCATCAAGAATGATGATGAAGAGGATTGTGCTTTCATTACCAAGCAAGGAAAGGAAAGGGGAAGAAAAATCCTTCTCAATCCAATGCGATGGCAAAGAGCGTGCGATATTCAAAGTGGGCAGTTAAATTACTACAAACATGGGTACGCTACAAATTGTCTACGTATGAAGAAGAACAAGCATCATTGAGCTTGCATTTGGGATGTTCTGCCTTGGTACTTGAGTCGATTCTCATTAGATTACATGCATGTCGTCGAAGTGTATTGGGATCGGGTGGTATTTTTGATAGTGGCACTTTTTCGCGCGACGAGATGTGAATATTTTCGCGATTGCGGAGAAAGATTCTCCGCCAGATGTTGAGTTGGGCTATTGTACGGACGTATATAATGCTAACGTGGAATTCTTACCATTACTTTTCGTGAGATTCGTAAATTTATCTTTTACAATATGTTGTGCATGTCTCCGTGTTTAAAGAAGAATTTAATTCAAGCAGTGCTGAGGATAAAGGGTATGATGTTAGTATTTAGTAGCGAAAAAGCTCTTCAAGCATGCAAAGCAACAGATGGAGTCAGGGCTGTTGGGATTCGAGGCCAAGAATCTCATTACAGACTTGCACAATGGATTTCTATGGAGCTCCTTACCGTTGGGAAGTGCAAGAAAGCCATGGAATTGATACTCGGTGAGGGAGAAAGTTTCACAGATGTAGGTAAGATGAACTCGCATGTGATCAACCACAAGATGAGGATCATGGAGTGGGAGGTCCACTCATGCAGAAATTTCTGCTAGATAATAGGAGGCATGCAGCAATACCACTGTGTGAGAGGGCTTATGCATGAGCAGATCCTGGCTGAGGAGATTTTATGGGCAGATTCACGAGATGGTGGATCTCATGAATTGAACTCGCTGGCAGCCGCATAGAGTAGCAAGAGTATGATCAATTGATTGATGCAGAGATCAAAGTGATGTATATAGATACTGGAGCGCTGTTCAGAGTTGAGAGCAAGTGGTGAGGCATGGGTGAGTACCTCAGTAACAACGTGCTGGTTCCTCAAGAAATGTGCATTGGTACTGCAGTGCTGAAGACTTTGATGATAGATGCATCGCATTGATTTAGTTGTTTGTTTCCATTCAGTCAAGAGCTGGGTGAGTAGATGGCTGAGTTGCATGGCGTCAGAAGGTCACAGGCGAATGCATGGAGTTTCAGTCGATGCAAAGATAGTCCTTTCTGTTGAGAGGCGTTAACATTGCACAAGAAATAGTGAAGGAGGCATCCAAAACATCATCCTTGATCCTAGTTGGTGTAACACCTCACCTAAACTAGGCCCACAGTGCTATTTTTAGGTGTATGTCTATTTTACACAGAGTATATTATTCTATAAGATGTAGGATGCTATTTGTAGATGTTTACTAAATGTGAAAATATATGAACTTCTATTTTTAGACATATCAGGAGTCTATTTTAGGATCGCTAGTCTAAAAATAGATATGTTTTAAATATCATTAGCTCTTAATAATATTTGACTCTAAAATATTATCTTTATTCTCTTTGAGCACTTCAGTTTAGGTGCACATCTCAGGGTACGTAATGGCTGCATGAAATTATACTATTCCTTAGGGTTTAATGAGGCCATTTCATGGAGGATTCTCAAATAGAACTCATGTGACAGAGTTTGGTGGAGTTATGTCGAATATCATTAGCTCTTAATAATATTTGGACTTGAACATTATCTTATTCTTCTTGGAGTGCACTTCAAGTAGGGTGTACATCTCAGGGTAATAAATAATGGCTTTAAGGACAGCACTATTCCCGAGGGTTTACTGAGCTATTTCTGCTGAGAATCCCGCTAGAACTATGTGACAGAGTTTGGTGGAGTTATGTTCTGCCGTTTTAACTCAATTGTGATTAATAGCTGAGCTAGTTATCTAGTTCAATCGATTGATACACTAGAGTGGTGTGAAATAATTATTAATTAATTCACTAAATAATAACTCATTACAACTAAAGAATACATCAGCTAACTGGCGTTGCATGGACAGCCTAAAGGAGACCAGTAAGAGTAGGTGAGATGGGGTGACTATCGCCAGACTATAGATGCATTTGATCGCATCCAACACCTGCCAGAGATGCCAATGAGGATTGTGCAAATTAATATAGGATGGATTTGAGTTCATTCAGAGTGATTCTTCAAAGAAGATTTCACAGTAGAGGCAAAGCAAAGGCCGACAAAGATCGGTGTATGGATTTGCAAGATCAGGTTGATTAGTGGCAATTAGACAGAACAGAGCTTGTGAGAAGCTTGTATTATGGATTGTTAAATGATCTCAGACATATATTATATACGTATAGTTGGGTTTTTTATTTCGTGCTTTCCAAAACACTCGTGTTCATATATGTGAATTTTTATGGTTTCCATGTGTGCATTGCAATTGTGTTAATTTCCGCATGTGATGATCAATGAGTGGAAATATATTCTATATTGTGCATGAAGTCAAATATGTGTGGATCAGAGAATCTTAGATAATTAACACATTATTTATAATTTCTACAGTAGCCTAATTATAGAATGGCCCAATAGATTAACTCTGTTAAAGGGCCATGTGTGTGACTGCTCGACTTTCGTCCCTTTGGGAAATTGCTACACCAATTTTTGGTCATCTAACCATTTACAATTAGATGGATTGAAGTACAACAAGACCAATTTCACCATAGTAAAATTTCTTTCACTATAAGAAATAATTAGCCCTATTTTATTGGTGTCATTTCTCGTCTGAACAGAAACCCTATGAGGAATAATTAAATAAATCCTTATTTATTTGATTTTCCTCTAGGAATAATTAATTAAATCCATCGCTTAAAATAATATTCCTAGTCATATTTAACCCAATTAATATGAGAAATAATTAGATTAATCATTATTTTTCTTATTTTCTCTAGGAAAATTAGTTAAACTATTACTTAGTTATGATTCCTTATTAAATTTAACTAAATCACCTAGAAATATCTTTAAAATCATTATTCTGTTAATTATTCCTTAACCCATTCTAAAAATAATAAATACATCATTTGTTTGTTTATTATTTCTAAATAAATGTATTTAACCAATTTAAATTTATTTTACCTCCAAATTAAAATATACAAATATTCCAAGCTGTTAACTCATCTTGGTTGATATTATTTTATTATGCACCATTATCTAGGATAACCCAATATTTGGTTATAAATAGGGAGGGTTTGTTCATACTCGACTTTGATCACTTTCATTGTTGTGCTTTGATCATTTTCTCTATCATTGCCACTATTGTCTTGTTTGAGCTCCCATAGAGTTCAACACATTTTGGGTTTTCATACTACCGAGAGAGAGAGACTTCGGATCTTTAAAGTATCAAGGACAACCAAGAACACATCCCGCTGAGGGGACTGCAACATCATTCTTTTTCCTTCCTAGGTGTATTTTCCATTGGATGTATGGAGCATTTCTTATTTCTTTTTACCTATTAGATAATTTTACCTGCATAGATCGTGGTTTCTAGCAAAATGATTTGTTTCAATTATCTATTATAGATCTAAAATAGTTACAACCATATTGTTGTTAGGCTATTTGTCAAGTACATAACTAAAGTACTGACATCGTGCATTAAGAATTTACGCTTAACAAAAATGATATACAAAACTACATTCTGCCTATTTTCTAATTCTTTTAGAAATTTGAATCCACTCGTGAGAGTTTCGAATGTATTTTCCCAAGATCACCTGCTTTTGACATGGAATTGTGGAGTCAGTAAATACCCCACTTTTCTCGTATCATATCTCTAAACTATATCAAACCAAGATCTAAAATTTTGTCACGAGGTTCATCAATACTGACTCAAATGGGTTTTACCTCAGCCTGCTTGCAGAAAACAAATTATAGCGAAAAATTCTACAATGACATGTTTGAAGCAAGAAATCTCGCATGAGGGGGATATGAGGGTCGTAAATTATAAGAATGCTTAGGTTGAGAGGATCTAACAAGTGAATCTATACTAGGAGCTTAAAAATTTATTAGTTATTTACTATTCAACAGCTAATGATGGTGCCATGCGACAAACTAATGGGTTTTTAGCCCACCAATCACATTAACTTCAAACACGAAAATCTCTCAAACCATGGAGAACTACGTGTATGCCATATATCAACGGAAACAAATCGACAAGTTAGAATCCATCAAAAGTTCCTTGACTCAAAATAGAGTATGTTTTCAACCAAAATTCCCATGCATGATGGAGGTAGCCCTCAGCATGCAGAAGGATATCGTGACAACCACCGATCAAAAAATTCAACGTTGGGAGGAGGTTTCAATGGATTTTATCATGTGTTACCCAAGCTTGAAGGGGAAGAGGTCATCATGGTGGTATCTGATAGATTTACCAAGTATGCACAATTAAATTTAGGATTATCTCATCCATTTAAAGCTAGAACAATTAAGTTACCATATTTATGGAAACAATTCAAAAGCTACATTAAAATTAAAGATTATTGTAAGTTTAAAAGATCCCATTTTCATCAAAATTTTGAACAAATTATTTTTCGTCCGGGTACTCAATTACCTTATAGGCCCATCTTATCATACTTAATTTGATGGGAAATATGAGATAGTGAACAAATGTTTGGAAGCATATATCTATCGCTTGTATTTGATAAACAAGCACATTGGGTCATGGCCACTTGTACGAATGGTGGTATAACACTTCCTTTCCATACTACAAATGCCATGACCCTACTTATGCACTTTATGGATATCATCCACCTGCCCATCACATTATCTTTAAGAGAGAATTCAAAGGTTCAGTATGTAAAGGCATCACATCAAGAATCAACAACAAGTTCTCCAACTCTTAAAGGATAACCTCACTTCGGGCAAGAGAATTTAAATGAAACAATAGGAAAATCAACATCGTAGCAAAAATAAGTTTTGATGTAGGCGACAAAGTTATTTTTATGGCTACAACCTTACAAACACATGTCCCTCAAACAAGCTAAAAGGATAATAAATTATCACCAAAGTATTATGTTCCTTACAAGGTGTTGCAAAATATTGGTACTATGACATACAAATTGGATCTTCCTACATCTTCCTGAGTGAACATAATTTTCCATGTTTCATGCTTAAAGAAGGTTATAGGTGACAAGCTCCACCAAACAATATTTCCGGGTATCCTGGACGAGGGGAGGGTGCAAATCATATTGGAATCCTTGAAGTAGTGACCTAAAACAAATAACCTGAAGCAACTAAGAATTGACTGATCTTTTAGAGTATCTCATCAAGTCAAGGACTTACCTTCAATAAGATTCCACATGGGAGGATGAGAATGTTATACGGGTTATCCATACCCACTAAGTGTTGATGACAAATACTTTGTTGAAGGAGTAGGGCATGTTAAAGTCCCTATATTACTAGTGTATCCCCTTATTTTTATTGCTAGTCTAGCCCACTTATTGTTATTTTGTACCCATGTAGTCCTAGTTTAGAACATAATTCTGTTTGATAAGTTGATATTTTTTTTGAAAAAAATGTATTTATAGAAAACAGTACAGAAACAAAAGAAAAATAGTGAAAAATGGTACAAAATGTAAATATATATGAAATAAGGGGAAAAAGAAATAAATTATTGGATTCGAGGACGAATTGAACCTATGGCATTCGCTTCCCCCTTAATTTATCTTTTCCATTTTGTCATTATTTCCCCAAAATTGCTGTGTGATGTCATTTTAGTTATATCCCAAGTCAAAGGAAGAAGTCAAGAAGGAAGTTTTCTTCATCATCATCAAAAGTGGATTCAATCAAATACATGTCAAGTGCAACCCTTGAACCCCCTAAGACGCTTTCTCCGTATCCTCATATGGAAATCAAGAATCTTACCTCCTAAAGAACCGTGATTTTGAAACCTTCACTGGGAAAATGTTCAATTACCTAAAAAATCTAATTCTATCAACCATCCATAGTTTCTAGAGATGACCAGAAAATGCACCATTGTTGCATGCTGTCAGTTATTATTAGACTAATGGGTTGATGAGAGCATAATTGATTTTCTAATGGGCCTTCTCAAAAATGAAAAGCCTTATCTCATATTTAACTATAGTGAATTTTTGGCAAAGTCAATTCATATGAGAAATTCATGAAGTTTTCTATAAGAGTATTCAAATATGCCTATGGTTTAGTATATTTTTTTCATTTGACCTACAAAAAAATTATCCTTCCTTTTTACAAATATGGAAAACCATGAAATCCATCGTAATCCACCTGACCCCAGAGAGAAAGAACATCGACACACATTCAATGATTGGTGGATCAATTCCTTACATGTGGTTTTAATCTTGTTAAGAAAATATGTAAAACCAAGGATTGGGTCGAGATAAAAATAATTCGCATCTCGAATAAAACTGCATTAGGATATTTTTACTTGTACCAAAATTGCCACGTAGTTTAGGGTATATGGTCAGAGCTAACACCATATAGATTTCCCAATTTTGTCCATATCCGTATTTTCTCTAGAATATATTAGGGTAAAATGATTAACATGGACCAACTCATTTTGTAGCAGCAAATACAGCCCAAGTTAAAATCAAAACCAAATAGGGCCTTTATTTGTAATGCTAGATCAGTAGGAAAGGAAGCATGTGTTGTTAAACCGATGAATTTCAAGCTCAACTCACTTGGTCATATGACCCACTAGGAGTATTTTCTAAGTTGAGGGTAGAGAAAAGGATACCCCATATGAACATAATCCTAGAAATGAAATAGAACAATATATGAACCAGATGAATGGCAAGGAAACACCTTACAAGAAGCAAATAAGGAGCGACCATATATGGGCCACATCACAACCAATTGCCCAGCAAAGAATCAGACAAAATACCATGGTGCAACATTCTATGGTCATAGAGATCTCAAAGTAAAGAATTCAAGATATACAAAAGAAGAGGGAAAAGACTAATAAATACGTATGAATCACATCAAGAGTATAATATCCTAACAACATCCTACTATTGTGACATGAACATTTGCACCATCATCTTCTACGCAAGGAACAATTATTGATCTCCTTGCAGCTTTCCTCAAGATGCTTCATCATCACATACAGTGGAATTGTAAATGTGCAGTCAAAAATATTGGACATATGATCCAGATATTGTACACACCACCTATTCCATTTGGACCCGCACCATCAATTCTTGCAACTTTTCGCATTCAAAAGATAACTTACTATTTTAGCAAGGTGGGTTTTCGGGTCCTACACTTCCGAAGCCATTTTGGGGCCTTAATGATCCATCTAGATATTGGTGGCCACCCACTCATTCCATTTGAACCTCCACCATAATTTTTTTCAGTTTTCGTTGCAACACAACTTACTATTTTTATGCTGGTCCTAAACTCCAAGCCGTTTTGAGGCCGTAAATGACGTTTTTTGGGGAAAACGGGAGAAACATAACCATGGACCGATTTGATCACATCAAAAGTTGTAATTCTCATATAGATACTTATCAAGGCTATTAATGGGCTAACGAAGATCATATGCCGAAGTTATGTCCCCGGAATTTGAAACACCAATTACCCAAACGGGCCCATAGTTTTGGCACTTCATCTCCTAGGGTTAGATTTTTGGACGTTTAGAGTTCTCCCATTATTTCTCAATAATAAATAGGCCATTGAGCCTCATTGTAACACGGTCTCGTAGGTCTCGTAGTCGCCACATCTCTTCTTGTAGAAATTTGAATAACCGTTATATTATTCACCGAGATTATCCCGATCACACACTATTTGAGCTTCATGCATAATATATAATCTCTTCTACCATTGATAATTAATTGTGGAAATATAAACAATCGCATGTACACATTAAAACCATAAAATCACATATAAACACGTATTTATGGAAATCTTAAAGTCAAACCCCCAACTATCTCAGATATTATAATGATAGACTATGTAATAATCATTGTACAAACTCCTCACAAGATCTCAAGACAATCTCCAATTGTTACACACTACACAAGCTCGTATCTAACAAACACGAGTTCCAATCTGTCGACCCATTAGCTCCGCTCTACCGCGCAATCCAAGATGAATAATGGCCTCGACTGAAGTTCAATCCACCCGGTATGCACCGCAATCCTCATTGGCATCTCCATCAATGTGTGGTGCAAACTCATGCACCAAACATGGTCACAACTCGGGAGGTCTCACTTTCTTCACCTACCTTCCAATCGGTCTCCACGAAACCGTCTGTACCGAAGTTAAATCGATGTATTCTTTAGTTGATTTATGAGTTAATAATTAGTGAATTAATTAATAATTAATTCACACCACTCTCACTAGTGTATCAATCGCTAGACTAGATACAACTAGCTCAACTATGTTTAACTAATTTAAACCGAATAATAACCCACCAACTTCTCAATCAATCCCACTAAACTCATTACATGAGTTCTAACTGGCATCCATGCAATAATCACTTAACCCTCGTAAATAGCGTAATTCCTTCATGCATATCAAGCATCCGTGTTGCACTTAACTCGAAGTGCTCCAAGAGGATAAGATAATGTTTAGAGTCCAAATATTATTAAGATCTAATATTTCATTCGACATATCTTCTTTATACTAGCAATCTAAAATAGATTCGCTCAGTATGTCTAAAATAGAAGTCCATCTATTTTTCCCTACTTGACCAACCATCCACAAATAGCATCCCTAACTCATGTAACATGATCCATATGTCTAAAATAGACATAGTCTAAAAATAGACTTTGCACCAAAATAGCTTTCTCCTGCCCACTTAGTGAAGGTGACTCTTTTCACTTTGGCATCATCATCTTGTTGAAATTCAACACTTTCCTCAACAAGATAAGGACTATCTCGCCACCCCTATCCTCATTTATGGTATTTGAATTTGTTCGTGAGCGCTCACAAGATATCAACATCTGATCCTCCATGGGAATGTATGAGTAACATGATCCTCCGTCGTACAATCTCATATAATGATACGGATGTCAATGTGTTTAGATCTATCATGAAATAATGGATTAACCGAGAGTTGCACGTAATATCACAATAACCACAAGAGGGCCGGCAGAACCTAACAAACTCAATTGTGGATTCTCATCCATATAGCCTCACATGCGCCCAAACTTGCCGCTGCTATACTCACTTCCTGGGCTTCTCTAACCGGGAGCTACCTGACCGCGCTTCCTACCGTACTTCAAGAAACTTCGTCGACCCGATAAATCCCTCTCGATGTGCTCTTCGTCCGTTGGGCTCCGCCCCACCAGATCCGTGGAAGCTACTGGGCCACTCATCCGACTATATGTACCATAATCCGTAGGGACCCGATGTGCCTCTAAGATATCTCAATACATGCTTCCGCTTCCAAAAGAGCCTGGCTTAACTATACTAGAAAGTTGGGAGCATCAAGATAGCATAAGTGTCTGGTCGTGTATCACCGCATACATAAGCGACCCACCAACTGCCGATAAACAGCAGAATCCACTACCTGCCCAAAGTAAGATCCTTACCCATCCACTAGGAAGAGGAGTGACAACACGCTTGCAGTTTCCATGCATGTTGAACTTTCCAAGATTCCGGCATACTTATTCTGAGAAACAACAAATTCATCACTGCTACGCTAAATTTCCAATCCCAGAAATAATGAAGGAGGCCCAAGTCCTTCATCTCAACTTTGAAAGATCATCCTTGCATGAGAGAATAAATTTGGGCCATCACCTATCAAAATCAAATTTACATAAAGTACAATGATCAGTGTAACTTACCCTCCACCACAATCTAGTATAGGTTAGGATCCACCCCACTTTGAGAACGGTCCGGTGAAATAACCGTCTATCCGTGTACCGTTAATGCAGCTTGTTTCAACCCATACGCTCTCTTGAGCTCCCCGCACATGCGACTAGTCATTTAAGATCTCAAACCTTTGGGTTGCTCTATGTACACCTCCTCCTCAATCACCCTACGGGTGAACGGGTCTTCACATCCATCCGATGAATGCCACCTATCCGCGCCTCGAGAGAGCAAGAATCGATTGTATGGAAGAATACCTTTATAGGTAAAGGTCTCCTCATAATCAACTTCAATCATGGAAAGCCCGTGCAAATAAATCTTGCCTTGTACTTCTCCACACTCCCGTCACCGCCGTCTACTTTGTAGATCCATTCGAACTCCACCACGTATTTCGCCCAAATTTGGGACAATCTCCTACACCGTTTCTCGACAATCGAATCATACTCTTCCACCATGGCATTTACCCATGCAAGATCCTCCATGCTCTTCGTCGAAAGAGGATGGCTTCATGATGTCTGTCAAGAGTCATCTGCACACGTCCTATCAATCACTGTCATACAAGGCTGTAGGTGGTCCTACAACCTTCGCATCTTGAGCTAGTCGCCACTGTGAAAGGCTCGCCCTCGATGGTTGGCGCCGGTCAGTGGTCTCTTCCACTCCATGAAACTCCTCTTGTGGCTGATCCACATCCCGAGGGCTCATCCTTAGGAACTAATAGCCCTCATCCGCATGCGCAAGTGTGGTTCCTCTCAAGCGAACACTTCATGACTTTCTCCTCCCGAATTTGATATCCCATCGCACAACAAGCCTTGCGATCGTCCGGAAAATACACACGATAGTTGGGATGTTTCAGTTATACCCAAAAATATCCCAACCTCTCGCGGGGTCGACCCAAATTTCTTCCGGCATCCTTTCGTCACATGAATGTAAACAGTGAACCAAAATCCTCATGGGAAATATCAGCTTCTTACCAGAAACGCTCTCGGGTGTACCTATGCCAAGTATCTTGTGAGGACAATGTCTTCACATATACCGCAAGCCTTGCAGTGCCTACCACAAGTGTATGGGAAGGCCCCGATCATGCAACATCTGGCAAGATCCACGATCATTTCGTTCTTCTCGCTCAAAGAACCCCGTTGTCATTGTGGGTTATGAGGTGATATGAGCTCTTCGAATTCCTTCTCGACCGCAAATTTCGAATTCGCCAGAGATGAATTCACCACCATTTTCGCTCCTAAGAGCTCTCACCGCTCTCCCCGACTTTTTCTCAAACTGCCTTGAACTCAGCGTAAATTTGAAAAGTGTCTCGCTTTCTTCGCATGAAGAAGATCCAACACTTACGAGAAAAATCATCAACAAATATCACATAATACTCCGTGCTTTGTCGAAGCACCAGAAAGGTCCACACGTCATAGGAATTCTCTCAAGGATCGTCGTGGCGCGATTATCCCTTCAGAAAGGTGGCTTTCACAAATTTTCCCAAGGGTACATCCCTTGCACTCGAGGATCACAAGAAGAGCACTTAAGAAGCCTGGCAGAGGCAACCGCGCATCTTCAAAGCTCCATGGTGAAGGGGGCCCAATCTCCCAAGGCTACAACCCCGCCATCATCCTCGCTCACCACTCCTTTTGCTCTGTTTTCCATTGCCGCTAGAAATATCTACCCGCAATTGATAAAGGTTCTAACTCAAACCCCTATCCTCCGGGTCTCACTCGCTTGCCTTATCAAGTATGCAGTTTTCCTTCGAAGTAAAGACAACATCATATCCCTTTGTCTTCTAACATCGCCACAAAGATAAGATTCTTCTTCAATCTTGGAACATGCATCACTTCCTTCAATACAAGTATATTTACCGACTCCTCTCAAGGATAAAATGGTACCGATGACTGCCGCACGTATCTACCATCATCCTCATCTTGATGTGCACTCCAAGATCTTTCTCATCCGCATCAAGAAACAAGAATAATCTCTTGTCATTTGAAAAGACGCACCACCTGCCTAGAAAAACTACATCAACCCATCACACTTGAGCATCTACATGCGATTAGTAGTAACTAGTCGAAATCAAGCAGGCTAAGGCTTCCAAATTGGCAGATCCAAGAAATGCTTTTATTTTTCTTTCTCTCTCGTGGACAATTTGTAGGTATATGTCAAGCAGGAGTATGTTACCCTCTGACTTGACATGTCCTTGCTTGTTTTCAACGGGAATAGGAAGCTGGCTTTCTTCCCATTCTTTGCTTTGGCGGCCTGGGGCCAATCTTCTATAGAGTTCTTACGAAGATCCAGCCTTGGCATTTATCTCCTCTTTTCAATAAGATCCGACCAAAGTCGCTCCCATCCCGGGGCAATTTCTCCCAACCATCGGAGCGTAGTCCCGATAGGACGCGCCAACTCTAAGCCCAAGGAGAGCCAAGTCGACCAATTCCCCGTCATCTACGGGGCCACCCCACACTTCCCATCTCATCCGCATTGGGTGAACTTCGTGAGGTACTTGGGCATACGGGTCGCCTTTCTCCATCTTTATGTTTCAGTTTATCCCCGAGCGCCCAACTTCCTCTCAAGTTGCTCGTTTTGGAATAAATATGCTGCTGCTTTCCACACTAAGAATGGAGAAGCCTTACCATGAAGGCTGGACACGGTGATCCTTCACGCCCTCCAACAACTTTGACACTTTGTTGTCTTCTTTTCCATGCATCAAGCACGGGCAAAAGATCACTAGAAGTAGGCTGAATTTCTGGGATTTATGAACTCCTTCAACCTATTGTCATCTAGCACTACCTCCATCCCGTCCTTCCATGAAATATAATTCAAGCTACCCTCAAGGGCATACTCCAATCGCAATCCGTTGAAAGACATCTCAACCGACACCAAGAAAGATCATTGTACCCGAATTCCACCAACACAAAAAACTCAACCGCTTCAATGTTCTACCTGCTCCATGATCAATATAGCTTCGATGAACATGTAGAAATTTGAATGAATCATTATATTATTCAAATGATATTATCCTGATCACACACTATTTGAGTTTACGTATAATACACTTCTACCATTGATCATTAATTGCGTAAAGGTGTTCAATCTATGCACATTGAAATCATAAATAATCACACATATAAACATAGTATTTATGGGAAATCTTTAAAGCTGAAAAGCCCCAACTATCTCAGATATTATAATGATAGAGACTCATGTAACAATCATTGTACAAACTCACAAGCTCAAGACACCCCAATTGTTGGCGACACTACACAAGCTCAGATCTAACAAACATTGCTCCAATCCGTCTAAACTGCTAGCTCCTCATTTACCTAATCCAAGATGAATAATTTCAATCGGTTCAATCCACCAAGTGCAATCAGTAAACTTCATTGGCATCTCCATCAATGTGTGGTGCAAACTCATGCACCAAGATAATTACAAATGATAGTCTCACTTGCTCTTTCACTCACTTTCCACTGTCTCCACCGAACCGCCCATGCACCTAAGTTAACCGATGTATTCTTTAATTGATTTATGAGTTAATACTTAATTCACACCACTCACTATTGTATCAATCAGTTAGACTAGGATACAACTATTTAACGTTTAACTCGAAAGCAAACCGAATACACCCACTAATCTCTCAATCAATCACTTCAAACTCTATCACATGAGTTCTAACTAAAGTATCCATGCAAGGCTCCACTTTAACCCTCGTGAATAGCTAATTCTTCACAAATAATACATCTATGCACTTAACCGGCGTCTAAGAGGATAAGATAATGTTTTAGAGTCCAAATATTATTAAGAGCTAATAATATTCGATATATCTATTTTGGGGACTGAAATCTAAAATAGATTCGATTAAGATGTCTAAAATAGAAGTCCATCTATTTTCCGAATTTGATCTCAAAATCCATCCACAACAGCACTGCAACTCCATAGAACATGATCCATATGTCTAAAAATAAGGCAATTAAAAAATAGGACTAGTTTTAAAGGCTTAGTTCTCATGGCCCACTTAGTGAAGGCGACTCTTTTCACTAAGCTTCATCATCTCATAATCTCAACACTTCGAGATACGCCACAAAGACCTCTAGCTATTTTTATTTCCATTATGTCCGTAGCGATTTTAGTAATTTTATTTAAATAAAATGAAGTATTGTTTTGCTAGATTCTCGTGTTTATGTCTATATTTTATGTATTTTATTGTGTTCCCGGTGATAAATCCGATCAATGGTATCAATTTTCTATTTTTCTTTGTATGTCCCCAACGCGGTCGTGTACGTGGCTAGGGCTCAACTGGTTGAACCTTGCAAGATCAACTTAAACCCCGACGAACCCCATTTCGAAGAAAACAGACAAGGAGGAGATCCTATCAAAATATTGCTCAAGAAGGCCCGACAAACAAAGGAATGCGATGATGGATAAATTTGCTCGTATCCTTCAACGATCTCACTCACGGCTAATAACCGCATCCAATAAAATACTCGAGGTGCCACTCTTCAAGGTATAGTAAATTTTGACATTTATGTATTTGAAGGCTTTATAGATGCAAAGGCCAGAGATAGATGGTTAAATTTCCATTGAAGGGTATTTCGGTCCAAGGTTTCTCCGACCGAGAAAATATTATTTTTGCACCTCAAAGCCGCCCCAATGTCAAAGACTGTGGAAACCCCCATCGTGAGCAAGAGGACAGTGGAACCCTCTTGTTCTCACCACAACTAATTTGGAATTCATTCCAAAATGGCATCAAGGAACAATATTACCCCATGGGGAGATGAGGACAAATACATCCACTGGACCACTCACAGAGCAAAGGGATCAAGATTGTACCGAACCGATGAATTTGTTCCATACCGTGCACAAAAAGCAGGCTGCAGATTCAAAGAGAGACATTTGGTGCCTGGCACTGCTGTTGTCTCAGACAGACACATTCAGAGGAAATGGAGTTCTGACATTACATCGATTGGCACGAAATATCGCTATGCCGCTCAATATCGAAGACAATTTGAAGTGGTTAGCGGTAGACTTTGGATTTGCAAATCTGGGGCCAAGGAAAGGTGTCTTTAATCGTTGTAGCGAAGGGGAAAGGAAAAGCAAAGTTGACTCAGAAAACACTCACAAATCCAAAGAAGGACACGAGGAAGTGGTGTGAATTTTATAAATGTTCTCACTATGCTAGCACAAACGAGTGTCGAGCCAAACACTATTGGTGGCCGAACTAAAGGCACTTGAATCGTATGCATTTTATGATCCCGAGTAAGAACCAGACAAAGGAAATGACAAAGGGAAGCAAATCATTGATGCGTATCCTAGTGCCATTTTTTTCCACCACTAAGATCTGTAGGAGGGATCCGAGATCCGCAGGGAGGGGGAGCAATTCTTCCATTTCTGTGTATGTGGGTGAAGGGTTATCCACGAAATCTTTTGTCGATAGAGGAAGCAAAGAACCTCATTTCAGCGTATTTCATGAAGGGTCACTATCAACTATAGCACACCAAAACAGATAACGATCGGGTGGCTTCACCTGTGGAGAGATATCCGCATCCTACAACAATGCCGCCTTCCGTACAAGATCAAGCCATTCACGAATGAGGGACAGATGTTGCTCCTCTTTATGGGAAATATGTATTATTGGGCCAATCATATTTGTGGAGGCAACATGCTGTGTATGAGTCTAGGCCTTGTCAAGAGCATTTTGGGAAATAACTCAGAAGGTGATATCGGAGGTAGTACCGCCTCCCGTCATCTCGACTATTGCAAAACAACGCAAGAAGATTGTTTCCAAACCAGGAATTTATTTTCCCATAACCTCGTCATATACAAGCAGTATAAGAATATTGTGGGCTACAACAAACAGTCTCCCCGTACGAAGGCTAGATGGAAAAGTCATGAGGAATACGAGGACAATTTCTCCTCACTCAAACAGGTTCTCTACACTATCAAGACAAGAATTCCATTAATCTAACCAATCGCTCGATGTTAGCATACCTCCCAACTACACATGCATCCACACATGTATTGTCCGATAGCTAATAAAGAAAACAAAATTAAATGCATCTAGCATTTCCACCCTCGCATGTCCATGGCATCTTCGACAAAGCACACCAGTCAACAATTTGCCTCATCTCATGGAGGATCTCAATGAAATGGGGACCCTTTGCTTCCTATGAGGATGAATGATCCAGGTGGGCACAGAGGCCACCCACCTATTCCATTTGGACTCCACAATTCATCAATTCTTGTAGCTTTTCACATTCAACACAACTTACTATTTTTAGCAGTCTGGTCCCGTGACTTCGAGCGCCATTTTGGGGCCTTAATGATCCAAGTGGATATTTTTACGTTCAACTATTCCATTGAAACTCACCATCGGTCCATTTTAGTTTTATAAGAAAAGACAACTTACTATTTTTAGCGCTTTTCAGTCCCAACGCCGGGATATCGCTTTTAGTCTCAAAATCAACTTTTTTGGGAAACTGGAGTAAATATGGGTCCATGGATCATGTTGATCACATAAAAAGTTGTAACTTGGATATCTTTCTAATGAGGTATATTAATGGTCAAACTGGGAGATCGTAGAGGTCATATTCCCTGTGAAGTTGAAGACATCATCAAAATAAGTTCAGGATATATCCATCCCAAAATAGGTTGTTTGGATTAATAATAATAAGCAGTCATTTCATTTAATAACTAGTATTTTTTCATCTTCTTAGGTATATTACCAACACCCAGTCATTTTTATCATATCATATGATTTCACCATTTGATTTAAATAAATGAAGTATTGTTTTCAATAAGACTTGTTTATGTCTATTTCTCAGATTTATTTCATTCCTCAAGATAAATCTAGATAAACATATTTTCTACTATAAATAAATCAAATAGAAGAACAAGCTTTATATTTCCACTTACACTAGTTTTGGAAGCAGATAAATAAATTCATAAAGATAGGCTACTTTCTTCCTTTCATAATCGAAAATGGAAAGATGAAAATCTCTTTTCTAGAACCAAAAGTCACTCATCCTATGAATCTAGATGATTATACAAAATCAATCCTTCTTGATGTACCCTAATTCACCTAATTGACTAGATAGATATATAAAACAATTTGGTGAAATGATGGCTTCACTTACAAACTCAACTATGGCAACATCTAGACTTTTCCAAGCCTTAGTGAATAATATCCAATATCAAATTAAATTAGAGAAAATATCCTCTCTAGCCAAGGATAAAAGATAAAATCCCTATAATATTTGGTAATAAAGGATATGATCCCACCACGTGAAAAAAGAAGAAACGAACGTTATTAAGAGTAAAAATGCACACATAGTTGCGTTAAGAAAACAACTGGCCCCAACAACAAAAGATCCACAAACTAAAGAAGTAGGGAAAGCTAAAAAGAAAAGGAGGATATGTTCAAAATCATAATTGAAAAAAAAGAAAAAACTTAAAGAATGAAAAAGGAAAGTAAAAACTTTTGAAAGAAAAAAGAGAAATAGGCAAATCATAAACAAATTGTTAATCTTAACATCAGTCCAAAGAACAACAATTCCAACAAGAAAATTCTATCCACAACCACTTTAGTAGGTGCATCTACATCAACAAACACAGATCCAAGTGTTAGTCAATGCATTTTTTTCCTTTTTAGATGACTAAATGCTTATCCTAGATTTCTAGAAACAAAATTTGTGAATATTGTGAGTTCTAGAAATCTCATAGCCTTCATTACCTAGGGTACTTTTTTCACTATCTCATTATCCCATCATGTCCTCACAACACTGCATTCCAGACTTTAAGACCCATCATGGGTCTATACCACTCATTTTTCATGTTTTGTCACCTCGACCCAAGCACTGCTTTGGCTTGCCTATTTTCCTCCACCTCGACACCCAGGATCACTGACCAACCTACTCACTTGTGTTTCCCCGATACATCAAGCATCGATGGTCTCAAACGTTCCCCGTAGGATCTTTAGATAAACCAAGTACATTAGATTTAATCTTCAATAAGCATAAAAAATATCAAAAACTCTATTTTTATACTTAAAGACCCATAACCAAATTTTCACCAAAGGCCAAGTCCAAAGAGCTCTCCCACTAGGTCACTCAGGGTTTCATAGGATTTTTTTGTGTTCTAAATATTTGTTTTATTTTTTCTTTGTACCAAGAGGCTGAATTGCAAGAAGAGTAGGACAACATATGATTGTCCAAATGAAGGTAAATTCCTCATGAAGGCCTCCTTGTCAAAGCACAAATTGGCATATAACCCATTTGTTCACATTGTAAGAATGATTGAGATGGCCATCAAGATAAAATTAGGTAAATTAAGAGGTTGCTATCACTAAGGACAACGCCAACAAAGGAGAGGCAACAGCCCATGTTCAAAGAGAATCGTGGTTCTAACGACCGATGAAAACAAGGTTAAGCAAGCAAGAAACCATTGCATGGAACACAAGGACAAAGGCACCACAAGACAACTAAAACACACATTGAAGATTGTGAAATTGTAAATAAAGAAGGGAAAGAGTAGAACTGAATGTTAAATGGATGAACTTGAAAGGGCTATAGAGAACTTAGAAGACAACACTACTTATTCTTCTCTACCCACCCTAAAACCTAAATTTTGGTAAGGTAGGCAAAGCAAAAATAAAGGTGATAACCTCCACTATGACAACAAAGTTTTCAAACGCTTGGTCTGCGGCTTTTTAGGGTTTGTTGGCGCAACAATGCTTCAATCGCATTCAAAGTGAGAAGGAATAAAAAGGGAATCGCATGAGAGAAACAAACCTTCGCCATACTATCAAGTGCCTCAAAATGGTCAAAAAGAAGGAAAATCATGAGGTCAATATTTCAAGTCCGCATTGTCAGTTTCTAAAGGTGAAAGGAGGAAATTATGAGTTGTGGGTTACACAAAAACTAATATAAGCAGGGGTTTGTTATTGAGTGGCCGAAAGTTATCAACCCAAAAAGTGAAAAGGAAAACAAAACAAATTTGTTATAGGCACCTGCAATAAATTAGAAGTGTACAATGGAACATAGCAAAAGTTTGATGTACAATTGGGCTAAAATAAGAGAACAATTATTATCAAGAGAAGGTAAAACATATGTGTTTCACGCCACTTTCACTCAAGCATGCCAAAAAGGGTAAGAACAATGTTTTTAGTTTATTAATGCGCAAGAGACAATGGACAGCATCTAAACCTTCAAAGATAAAAGGACCCTTCTATCTCTTTAGTACACTTTTCACCAAAGGAGAAAAAATCACTAGACAAAGTTCAACATCATCTGCAAAAAGCATAAAGAGATATCAATGAATGAGAATAACAAAAAAATAAACATAGAAAATTATTTTTATAAGTTTCATTTATTTTTCATGCCCCCCCCCCCCCCGTCTTATAGTATAAAACATAATTTTTTTGGTCCCACGCGGGAGTACACGTTTAATGTGAATCAATGACCGCATAAATACAAGTCAAGGCCAGGTTAATCCACTTTCCTCCCATTCACCCCATAAAGCATTGTACCGACTTGGGTCACACAAGAATATGGGGCTACGTAAATACGAGCTCGACACGCCAGGAACCCGAAAATTTCATGAACGCCTTGCCATAGTTAACTCATTGTGAACGACCGTCTATGGGTCATGTTAACATGCCAACCCGACAGCCTCTGCACTGCGGTTAATGCAAGGCCTCCAATGAGTGTGAAACACTTTCCCTGCTGCTGCAATTGGCCCTCCATTTTTTTTTCTCCAAAGGTCAGCAAAAAGATAAATAATCGGTAGGTGGAATTCCTCCCTGTCCTCGAGAAATTTTCAACAATTTTTAGTCTTTATCGTGGAAGTGATTAAAACCTAGGTGGGTAAACCTGAACGACATGCAATCGGGAGCCTATAAGCTTTAACCTCCTTTAAACCAAATGTCATTTGAGGGTAAGTAAGTTAGTGTGGCTGGGTAATACACTTAATAAAAGCTCTTTAAGCTCCAAAGAAACTCAACCCTGAACTAGCCTCCACATCACTCATTCCTTTAAGTTGGCTTCACCACCACTATCTTGCTCCTCCCAAACCCTATATTTTTCAAACAAGCATCCGCTATCACCATGTCAGAATGTAGTGCACAAGAAGAGGAAAGAGGTCAAAGGCCTTGAGACTAAATCATATGAGGAAAGTGAATAGAGTTATACCCCAGAGCACAAAGGATCATCACCTCATTCCCCCATGATCCTCCCATGTTTCCAGAATATGGGATGTTTTCATTTTTGTGAGAAGGTCAAACAAGTGAAAATCCACCCAGAAGCACAAGGACTTCATTCTCAACTTGCACAACAAACACTCAAGCCTGGGCAGAGTAGATTTTGAGATCTCAAGCAGAGCACATCACTCGATGCCAAAGTATCCCCGTTATCGTGAGAAGTGGTTTAAGAAGGCCACCAAGGCAGAATTTTTGAGCCATTTGTCAAACTAGGTATAGAGGAGAAAGCAAGACAGTCTTCCCTTCACACCAAAACAAATATTTTCACCCTTGATGATGGTTATCATGAAGTACTTCACCTCGTGAGGGAGATACTCCAGCCTAATCCTGTCAGACTCTCAAAGGGTTAAGATGCCCAACTTTCCCTACTATCTCTATAGGAGCATTGAGAAGATGTCTTCTATTGTCCTGGAGAAGGGAATCAATCAAATCAAATGCAAAGTTTATTTCCCACCATTCCTTGATCAAGATGGTGGTATTACATCAGTTTGGAGCAAAGCAGTGGCATACCTGGGGAGGTATTCATAGCACATGAAGTCTTCACAAACCCACGCCCTCATCAACCAAATTTTCCTCCTCATTTGCACAAGTACCCCTCACTTAGGAAACCTCACTTCTCTTCCCCTTCTCTGATGCTACCAAATGGAGAGATGATAGTGGAAATGAGATGAACAAAGTAATGGAAGTGAGGGTAATAAGCAAAGTGAGTCAGCCCAAAGTGAGGAAAAGAATGATGCCGATGGAATGAGTGCTACCAAGAGGATGTTTATGAAGATAAAAAGGTTGACACTCAAAGGGAAAGTGAGCATGACAGTGAAAACAAAGAACAAGACTATGAAAAACAAAGGCTACTCATGGAAGGTAAGATGATGAAGGAAATGAGGAGTTTGAAATTCAAATGATATAAGAATTGATGGAGGAGATATCAACAATAAAATAGACAGAGACAAGAGGATAAAAGAGGAAGAAAGGAATAAGGACATCATGTAAATTGAAGACAACAGTGAGGCAAATGAGACAGATCATAATGAGGAAGAGATAGTAATAAAGAGGCGATGATAAGGAAGATGTTGAGGGATAAGACAACAAAGAGGAGAATAGTCTGGAGCAAGCCATATAACAGCTATGACTGCCATGACAACAATCACTCTTCTGATTGGCACCATGATGACAAATACACCAGATGAAGATGAAGATAACCCTAATCATGCGATGATAGTGAAAAGGGGGAAGAGGCTCATATTCTAAGTGATGACCACAACCATGGTAAAAATACTAACAAAATCACCATCACACTCCTTGCATGCACATACCAAAAAGGCCAAGGCAAGTGTTTGTTACGTCCAAAAGGAAAGGGACCTTGCTACCTACATCAGCTCAAAGGCTTTAGAAGTGTGCAAAGAAAATATGGAAAAGGGTAAGAAAAGGTAAGGAAGCAAGAAAACCACTAAAAAGACCCACCCATTGGACGAGACAAGATAATGAAGATGAGTGAGGTCACCAGATTTACCACATATCAAAGAAAATATGCACAAATCAAGGAGTGGGAGAGGATTTTTAAATGGTACAACGTATCATTCAACATTAAAAGAATGAAATACAAGTAATTTAAGAAGATAAAAAGGGCCTTTCCGGTAAAAGATGACCAAGTATTATGCAATGAAAAACAAACTTGTTTCAGGCTAAACAAGTGAAGGCCCTCATTGAAATTCAAACCCTAAAAGAGGCAAAGGGTCATGAAAACCTTGGATTTTTTGGTGATTAGCCAAAAGTCTCCCAAACCCTTGAAGGAGACTTCACCAATTTTAATAACTTGGGCAACTTTTTGTTTTTGGTGATTTTCAAGGCCTATTAGCTAGCTGCCACTGCACTATGCTAATCCCTGAGCATCCTTAAAGGTAAACCCAGCATTTTTTGATTTCCCTTTCATCACTATTACACGTTTCTCACCAAGTTGCAGAGTAATTGGAGCAGTTTTGACCCCTCAAAAGGTCAAAAAACACCTAAATTTTTACTCATTCGCTCTATTTAAAGCTTTCTTCCATAATCGCGATAATAGTGTTGTTGGTATTGTATTGAGCTGAAGCTATAGGAGCTGTATCAGGAACTATACACATTGCTGAAAGTAGATTCATCAGGCTTTCCAACGAGCCACCACAGAGCAACCGACATTGGGAAGAGGGTCCCAAACTCTTGTATGTAAAGACCTATTTGCTTCCTAAGGTAGTAATCGCACAAATGGATTTGGTGGTAGTGTGTTTTTGGCCAAAGTCAACAAAATAAACTCATTTATTGTAAAATCTCATATTTTAGTGTTTTTTAAGGAAAATCACTCTAGAATTAGGTGCTGTAGTTATTTTGGCATTTATTCCATGATATTTTTGTGCCTTGGCCTTGTATGGTCTCTCTTGGGCATTTATGACATTTATATATTACATTTTCCAAACCTATCTAGGTTTTTTTCCTCCTTTTGCCGAGTTAAATAGGAGCATGAAGGCTTCATTTTAAATGTTGGAATTTGATAAACTTTGAGAGCAATACATGGTTTTTTGAGGTTGAAGAACAATTTGGTGTTGTGGAGCTTATGGATGATTTGCTTTGATCGATGATGATGAAACTTGTCATAGGATCCCCCGAGCTTGGTTAATGGCGATGTGTCTCTAATTTTTTCATGTTTTTCTTGTTTATCATTATGTTTCATCCTCATATGAAGTAGAACATAAAATTATAGGCTAAGAAATGTTGTTTAGCACCCAGTCTTTCCTTCCTTCTATTTCCTTGATAAGTTTCTCCTCTCATTAGTACATTTAAGGAATTCTTGATTTCTCCAGACTTCTGGGTTTGTTTATTTCATCAATGGATTAATATGCTAGTTTCCAAATATGTTTTATTTTATGCTATCTAAAATCTATTTTGTAAATCTCTTGAAGTTATTTGTTAGCTAAGCCAAGGAGGTCTGTCTAATTCCTCTTTGCCCTTTGTCCATGCCTACTACTTTTGCCTCATATTTTTTTGTAGCCAATCAACAATTTTAGGAGTTTCCTATTTGATTTATTAAATTTATTTGTCTTAAATGTTTTCTAAAGCTTGAAGGTGAAATAACTAGTTAGTCTAGTTTTCATTTATATTTCATTAGAATGCATTCAGAATGCTTATTTGCTTGGTTGGACTGTGTGAAAGCTATCAGTTTTCCCTCTGCTCTACACTACTTTTTGATGTTAATGGTGCTTTTAGACCTTCTAGTTTATGGGTATTTGACAAAGGATTTTAACTGGGCCTTTCATTGAGTCTTGTTTCAACTTAATGTTTGTTTCAATTTCACACATAAACCTTATGGATCCATCGACCACACTAGATTTTCCCCTTTATCAGCTCCACCTATCATGAGATATCCAGACTTTCATAGACTCCATAGCCCAATGATTTGATGATCTCACTCCACCTATTCTATCTGCTTTCATCTAACCAACCAAAACAAACAACAAACCATACACTTAACAACTAGCCTAAAATCAAAACCCTAAAAGAAAAACAAAGTTCACATCCTTGGCATTGCCACAGAGAGAGCCCTCTCCAGTCCGGGGGAAGGCTAGGTCCTAGGACTCCAAAGACCGGTCTGATGTTACCGTGGTACTGGGTTCACCAAATCGCTAAAATCGCTGGACCCTAACATAATGGCGATCACTTTATGGACCTTTGAGGCAAGTAACAAGCTTATACATCCCCTGCACTGTGAGCCCTTCAAATAGTATTTTAATGTAACCACCTCATCAATACTAACACAATGGTGATCATTATAGGACTCCTAAGTCACACAATCTAAGTATCCTTAGACTTGTAAAAAACCCTTATCAAATCAAGGGAGAGACTTGAAACCGTCACCAAAGAGTAGAATCTGGTTGTTTCACCCATCCTAAAAAATGATGACTCAGCCGATAGACACCTCTTACAAACCTTAGAGCTACATAAAGGAACTCGTAAAACCCAAACATCCCTAGATTGGTTTTTTTTTTTTGCCATTTGTGGTGGACTACAAACATACATCCTTAAAACAAGAAAAAAATCCACCGCGTACTCCACTAGCCCCGGAGCTCATTACTTCACTAGATCTCATTAGTTCCCTGAATTGTGCAACAAATCAGCCCCGAGAAGTTTATAAACCCAGTTATACAATTTAGAGTTTACCAGCACTAAGAGAGGCTGCCCTTCAAAATGTGGGCCTAAATTTTCACTTTCCATTTTGAGTTTGAAATCTAGCCATATAGGGACGCATTACATCTTCGTCCGTACCTAAATCCTCCTAACAGAAGTTGATGACCTTAAAATATTTGTGGAAAACTTCTAAACCGAAACTTAACCACATCGTTAGACCATTCATAGAGCAAGCTCGTACTCAAAATATTGCAACTTTGCAAGATCCTCCGTTTGATTTGAAAATCGATACAAGGAACATTTTCGTAACCAGTCCTTCATAGTGAAATTGACCAAACGTTCAGCCCATATATTTGCAAGCAGCACTTCAGTGTAGGTTTCCTCCACTCCTCCCCGACTTTGCCCATCACTTTAGCTCTTCCATTCCAAGTCTACTCGAATCAATATGGTCCAAGTAATTTCAACCACACCCATCCATACCACCACTGCAAAAACCACTCCATCTCATCCTCCACCTCCTCTCACAAACCCTCCTCTTGAAATCCACCATCATCCTCTATCATGGCAAATTGGTATGCCTCGATTTTACCACAACCACTAGTACTTTGCATAAATGACTATCAGCCCAAGATTCCTCATTTCACAGATTTGTATCTACCATCATTTCAACAACATGTAGACAAAATGAATGATTCCTTTGACTATATGGAGTTGCAAGATGAACCATTATGTATGAGGATTTTTTCCCCAAAGCATAGTAGGGGAAGCTAAAAAATGGTTCAAAAATTTAACTCCCACAAGATATGCGATCTCCCTTCCTCACCAAACTTTCATAAACAATGTAGATTAAGAAACCTCTCAAATCCTCTCATAAATATAGCAACCTTAAGAGAAATGCAAAGGAAAGTGTCCAACACTATTGCACTAGACTGAATAAAGGTTACAATGCCTCCACCCAACATGAAACCCCCACTAGGCGTAGCCTTAGCTACCCTCTCGAAGGTTTTGACCTGCATGGCCTATCAAATCGAGAGAAAGAGAGCCCCTAACTTTAGAAAACATGCAAAAGGGAGATATATGGAGGCCAACTGATTTGAAAATAGCTGAGACTGCAGTGAGAGTAACCTATTAAGTGATGAAACCATGCCCTCAACCTCCCTATCCGATTCCAAGATTGACAACCTAGTTAGAACTATGGAGATAATGATGGAGAGGAGGCTTTGAATGAAAGAATGCCTCCTATGGAAAACCAAGCAAATCTCAAACATAAATAGAACTAAACTTTTAGAAGAGAATCTCTCCAAACAAAGCAAGACAACATCAACAACAGGCCACCCTTCCAAGATAATTATGTAGATGAATAAGGAAGAGAGACCGAAGAACCCGAGAAAGCCATGTAAACCCGATAGGTTCGACAATGAAGGTGATGTCTTTTTCTCTTCACTGAAGAAGAAAAGGCCTCTTTGCCTTTGATCAATTTGAAACAAGCTATGAGGAGTTTGAAGATTATCAATTACCTAAAAATGCCATCATGGAAGTCCATGTGCAATACACCCTAGATGTACAGCTCAAAGAATCCTCTCAAGAAAAACAAATAGACACCAATGCTAGAAAGCCCATAAACCCTACTGGCAGGTAGATAGTGGCAACACTTCTGTTAAGAAAAACAGACCAAACAAAGACAACTGCCCAAATGTAAATAATGACCCAAGTCAAGCCTAGTACATCTACTAGTGGCCCCTTTAAAAAATTCTATCAGTTTAAAGCCCCAAATCGATTCAACAAGTTAAAATGTAGAAAAGTTCATGGCTGATAAAACTGATGTAAATATGTCCAAAACACAAATACCTTTAAGCTTTGAGGGAGAGATTGCCAAAATCAAAGATAACCATGCCTCTCACCGAATTGGTAACCTCAAGAAGTGTATAAACGCTAAGAAGGTCTCAACTTAGGAAATGATGTCACACTTGAATTCTAATTAATGACAAGCCTGAGTTGTTGTTTGGACTTGAGTTTCAGAAAGTATCAAGATGAGTTGTCTTCCCCTTTCTATATCAAATTAAACATACATGGATAAGACATGCACAATACCATGCTAGACTGTAAGGCTCCCCCCCCTACAACTTTCATGCCTAAAGTTGTGATGAGGGAGATTAGCTTAGAAATAACTAAACCTTAAAATTCTTGTACTCATTCGATTCGAGTAGACAAGTGTTTGGGCCTAATCAAGGATATTTTTGTCAATCAAAATAAATACGTAAGCAAGGTATTGTCATGGATACTGTAGGTAGATATTCCCCCTAAGTATGGTGCATAAGCATCCAAAATATTGGGAGCCAAACTGGGACCTTCAACTAGATATGTCCCATGCTACCATCCCTATTTTAACTGTATTGCTATATCATACTGAGAGTCACATGAAATATGGTTAGCAAATGAAAGGCCCAACAACACTCCTCTTTATTCTATTCATTTAGATCTTCATTCTTTCATCTTATGTAATGAAGAGGACATTAATGAGCAGATATAAAGGAAAGTGATCTAGACACACTAATAGTCAACCAATTCTAAGACAGAGGGAACTCAACAAGAAAAACTATAGCACTCTTAAAAACCACATGATGATAAAAATAAACTTGATTCTCTCTAAAACTCGAAAAAATGATAAAAATAAACTTGATGCCGCAGAACTGATTTTCAAACCAAAATCGCTTTAGTATATGAATCAAAGTTTGTTCAAATGAAAGGAAAAAACTTTAAAACACAACCTGGTTCTTTTCCAATCCGGTATAATCGAATACCTCTACAAAAACAAAAATATTTGGGAACTGGATCAAAAGAGTCTTATGTTTTTCCTTACATAGATACCTCATCATCAAAGAGTTTTGTCCCTTTAAGAATTTACCCTCAAATGTTACCATTGGACCCTAAAGGAGTATCTACTAGAACCGATATAAAAGGAGTATAATGTAGGTGCCTCAGAAGGCCCAAAATGATGGGTTATCCAAACCTTGTCATTACACATGTTCTGGAAATACATAAGGCTATGCAAGAATTTTCACGATGCTTTTGTACATAGGAATGAAAGATTAAAGTCATGATATAGACATTATTCAAAAGAGGCTCAATAAAACCATGAAACCCTGGGAAAAATCGAGTCACTAACAAAGAGCTAAAGGATAAAATGCGGTATAGACTTTAGAAATGACAAAACCTCCATGAAGTACAAATACCCTTTCCCAAGATAAATCATCCCAAGTTACAGTAGATTTTCTAAAAGATGTCATTATATGATAAGTGTTTCAGTTACCATCGATGATACCACTGGATCAATCAAAGATAAAACCATTTTCAAATTCCTGGAGCAACTACAAGTTTGATCAAATGCTTCCCAAATAAGGAATGCTGAAGATACCTTCCAAAGAGCCATGGCCCATGTTTTCAACTTCTTCACTATGATATACATTGACTACATCATCATCTATTTTGAAGCCGATAAAGAACACCTTTTCTACCTAAGGAGGATCTTGACAAATAGTTTTGGAAGCAAGACTCAAAGAGGAAATACTAAGGAGAGCAGAGCATGGCTTTGTTGGAAAGTTTTTGGAAAAAAATCCTATACTATGCTTTCAAATGGAGGTAATCATGATTTTGTTTACAAGAGTTGAATGGAAAAAGAATGCCAGGAGACTTTTGAGGACAGGATGCTCACACCATTGCCGTAATAACCTTAGCTTGCAAATTTTCATTCATTTACATAAAACATTGCATGAGAAAAGTCACAAACACAAAAACATAGAAAATGAAAAGAGGGCAGATTTGAAAAGAGGTACAACCCCATACTCCAAAAAATAGTACTCATCGAAAGTGTGCAAGCTAACCTAATCGTTGGTTCAAAAAGAAGGTATTATTTCAAACTTCATCTAGACTAATCATACAAAACTTTGTTTTTAATTTGCATTGATAGTTAGTGAAAGACAACCGGTCAAATCATTCAAACTTGACTTGTAAAAAATAAGATAGATTAGGAAAGAAAGATAAGTGTCCTGTTTGCGCCCAAAATGAACCATGAGAAATATGGGGATGCATAGCAAATGATATATCCCAACCTCTATTTTTCTAGTGTTGTTTGTACAAAAATAATACCAGTGCAACTTGTTTTAATGCCACAACCTATGGTAAGTCGTATAGCATAACCCCGATTTAAACCATGCTTTCAATTTCATGTTTATAGATTAGAGAATAAAGTTTTTCATACAAAAAAATTTAATATTGATAGTCGTGGGCTAGTCTAGGGTAGAGAATAAAAAGAGCCCATTAGCATAATCCACTCTTGGAAGAAATAAGATATAAGTAGATAAATGGTTTTTCTTTTCAAGACAAAAAGGATGTCAAGGGTTCTACTTTTAAGTGCACCTGGCGTGGAAGAAAATTAGGCAAGCAGGTTGGGTGGGTAGATGCAGATGAAGGAGCTAATCAGGTTTTTCGCATTATTGAGATCACAACTTCAAAGAAGCATCAAGAAATGAAAGAAGTAAGGGACCCGCCCAATGGATGTAGTGGACCGATCTCCATAAAACTAGACATCTAAAGTCTCCGGACACCTCCGAAAGGGAGTTGCCCTCCCCAAGGGAGCCACCGTTAGTCATCAATCATTTTTTCCTTTGTAGATGACTAAATTCTTATCCTATATTTCTAGAAACAAAATTTATGAATATCGTGAGTTCTAGAAATCTCACCGCCTTCATTATCCTTAGATAAATTTTTCACTATCTCATTATCCCATCATGTCATGCTCATCTCAATTACCCCAGAGGACCCATCATGGGCTCATATCATCATATTTTTTCTATGTTTTGTCACCCTTGACCTTAAAGTACTCTTTTTTGGCTTGCCTATTTTCCTCCACCGACACCTAGGATCACTAACCAACCTACTCACTCTTGTGTTTCGAATACATCAAGAATTGATGGTCTCAAAACTATCCGTAGGCTCTAGATAAATCAAGTACATTGGATTTTGGATCTTCAATACATCAAAAAATATCAAAAACTCTTTTTTTATACTTAAAGACCCATAACCAAGTTTTTGCCTATGCATACAGCCCATGCTTCCCATCAGGTCACCTAGGGTTTCTATGGAAGGTCACAGGATTGTTTTGGTGTTTTAAATATTTGTTTTTCTTTTTCTGTACTCCAAGAGGCTGCAATCAAAGGAAGAAGGAGGACAACATATGATTGTCCAATTGGATTGGAAATACCTTCAAGGAAGGCCTCTGTCAAAGCAATTCTCAGTATGACAACTTCCTAGTTCACATTTCTCGCAAGAATGATCGAGATGGCCATCAAGATGTGCCCGGTAAAGTAAGAGGGCTAAGTCATCACTAAGGACAACCACAACAAACGAGAAACATGTCATGTTCAAAGAGAATCAAATGGTTCTAATAGACCGATTGAAAATAGTGTCAGCTAAGCAAGATACTAGTGCAAGGACCACAAGGACAAAGGCACCACAGAAGACAACCAAACACACATTGAAGACTTTAAAATTGTAAATAAAAAGGGAAAAAGGTGAGGTGAATTGAACATAAATGGATGAACTTGAAAGGGCTATAGAGAACTTAGAAGACTTCACTACTTATCTGCTCTAACGCCCTAAAACCTAACGTTTGGGGAAGTTAGGAAAGCAAACAAAATAAAGGTGATGGTCCTCCATCATGACAATGGAAAGCCTTCAAAGGCTATTTGAGGTGGCTTTTAGGGTTTGTCAAGGAAAAATGCTTCACTACACCAAAGGAGAAGGAATACAAAGGGCATTAGTATGAGAGAAAAAAAAAAACCTGCCATCGGCTGGTACCCTCAAAATGAAGTCAAAAGAAGGAAATCATGAGGTCAAAATTTCAAGTCTAGACCATTGTCTTCAAAGGCAGAAAGGTGAGCAAATTTTACCAAGTTACAAGGTAAAACTGATATGTTGTGGGTTTGTTGTTGAGGTTAAGCAAATTCTTGTCAAAATCAAAAGTGACAAAAAGGGAAATGTAAAACAAATGTGTTATAGGCATTCTGCAATAAATCAAAAGTGGTCAATGGAAAACACAATGTACGATGTACAATATTTCCAAAATAGTTATATCATCACACACACGTAGTAGAAGGTAAGAAAAATATATTTCAGGTCACTTTCACTCAAGCATGCCAAAAAGGGTAAGAAAAATGGTTTCCGTGGTTATTAATGAAAGAATATACGCTTTTGGACACACCGGCATTCCTCAAAGATTAAAAGTTGGAACCCTTCATTTCTTTAAGACACTTTCAATTAAAGGAGAAAAATCACTTTGACAAAGTGTCTCAATATCACCTACAAAATGTGGCTAAAGAGATATGAGTGAAATTTATAAAATAACAAAAAGAAAATGATAAAGAAAGTGGGTTTTATAAGGTAATTTTTTTCAAGGGTATAAAAGGCCCCTCTCACCTTTCTTCGTCCTATTTCTCCATTAGCTGAAGCAGAGAAGGCTTCATTTTCAAGAAAAACAAAGTTTTTTGGTCGACAGCAAGGACTAATGTGCTTACGCAAACGGGCCAGTTGTGAGGCATAAAGCTATTGTTTGCAATTAATCCACTTTCCTCTCATTCAAATTTACAAAGCGCCGAGCTAATCTAGGTCGGGCACTATGCAAATTCGAGGCACCGCGCAAAAAACAAGCTCCGACACGCCTGTGTAGAACCCGACAACTCACAATGTCTGGACGCCGCGCTAACCCAAGGAAGGACTACCAGCGTCGCGCCATCAAAGCCGACTCGACTACTTCCTTGCAGGAGTAGATTTTGATATCTTAGTAGATACCATCTCTGATGCCACAGGTATCCCTGCTGTTGGTGAGAAGTGGTTTAAGAAGGGGAAATTGGACAAGGAATTTTTAGAGCCATTTGTCAAAACTAGGTATAGAGGAGGCAGCAAGACACTTTTCCTTTTCTCACACCTCAAACATAGATTTTCACCCTTGATGATGGTTATCATGAAGTACTTCACCCGTGAGGGGAGATATTCCAGGCTAAAATGCTACCATGTCAGACTCCTCATGCATTTCACAAGGGTTAAGATGCTCAACTTACCCTACTATCGCTATAGGAGCATTGAGAAGATGTCTTCTATTGTCCGGACGAGGAATCCATCCCAAAAAATGCAAAGTTTATTTCACCATTCCTTGATCAAGATGGTGGTATTACATTAGTTGGAGCAGCATGTTATACCTTGGTAGGTATTCATAGCACATGAAGTCTTCACAAACATACAGCCTCCTCATCAACCAAACTTGCCCTCCTCATCTGAAAAAGTGCCCTCACCTCAAGGAAACCTCCCTTCTTCCCCTTCTCTTGATACATCAAATGGAGAGGATGATAGGTAATATTCCTAAATTAGCTTCAGCTAATAGGAATATTAATTTTGCTCTTAAAACTTAGATTGATGAATAAATGGGCAAGGAGGCTCATAATTTGCTCAAATATGAATAAAAATCCTTCCTAATGTGAAATGGGATCGTGACATAACCAGTTCAAGCATCCACATGTGTGAAAAAGGTCTAAAATATGTGGACAAGGTCAAGTTTGACCAAGTCAACATGATTTATTCTCAAAGAAGTGGACCCTAAATAAAGACAACTCAATGTGAATAGAGATCAATCCAACTAGACAAAATGAAGGCACTTTGAGTGTGAAAAGGTCAGGGCATGAGATTCAGTCAAGGTTGACTAAGTCAAAAAATCTTTCTAGATACATTGAACCACCTTGATGGACAACGTAGTTTTTGTGGAGGAGCCTTTGCATGGAAGCAACCTCATAGTGGGTGGGACCCTTGGTGAGAGAGCTCATCAATTATATAATGAAGGAGATGGAAAGAATAGAGACATATTGGAGATTATATTTTTATATGGTCTGCTTAAAATTCCTGCATACTGGTTTTAGTTGTTATGGACTGCTATGTCAATCTCTACTTTCTTGAGATCTCGCTTGAGAAATATAGAGGAGACTTGATCTGAATTTTCCACTATCAAGTGTTGGGCTGGGCATCACCAAGAAAATTTATTCTCTGGGAAATCACAAGGAGCCATAAAAGGCGAGGGGTGAAACTTATTTGAGTCGAGCTCTAAGAGGAGGGATCAAATTTTGGGGGAAAGATAGAGGAAGCATCTATAGTCATTTATTTGCATGTTTAGCCATTATTATGCAGAGCTTCAGCCTTACAGCTTGATTCAGCCACAGATTTGCAGCAGCTTTTTCATGTATATCATTTATGTCAAGAAACCCTTGCCGAGTCTTCTTGGACCTGTATAAAAGAGATTAGATCTCTGTTTTTATGCCTCATTGAGTAATATAATAAGAAGATCTTATTTGTTTCTTTATTTTATGAGTTTGACCTCCATTATACTGCGCAGACTCTTATGCAACAACTCTGGTATATTGTAGTCTTGGGGTTTTGTCAATTTTGAGATGTTTTGAGCATGGGAGGCCTGTTTAACTAGGCTAAAGGCGTTTGTTTCCAAAAATATTTTTCATGCATGTCCTATATTTTATATTCTAAGGGATACAACCGTTATTTTTCACTGTTATAACTCCATCTTCAGAAAATAACGTTTTTGAGGCCAAAATAACTGCTTTTCCCCACTTGGTGACTTGTAAAAAGACATAGTTTGTTGCTGTGATTGCTCTAGGATAGTTATGTGTTTAAATACACTACATGAGTTGATTAATTGATGCTATCCAACTTTGGAATACCTTAAGGTATTCTTATTGTTGTAGAAAATCCCGGTTTTGGGATATTACGGTGGTATCAAAGCAACAATCTTGGCTCAGCCTATGAGCTTCAAGAATTATGGAGTCTTCTCATGGGGAGGAGGAGATTTGCAGAATAAATCAGAGCAAACCCTTGTTTTCTGGGGAAAAGAGGTTCTCAAAACTTCTCTTTCCAAATCTGCAGGGTGGAAGCAAGGGCATCAAAGAAATGAGGAGGGAGAAATCTGAAAATCCCTCAGTAAGATATATACAAGAGGAAGATTCTAAATCCTCATCTTGTGGATATGAGCACTCAGCCATATCATCAGATCTACCATGTTCTATCATCAATTTCTTCATGAAGAGGAAGAAAGGAGATGTGCCAAAGAGAGATACTCTTGGTGATTATTTGCAGGAATATGAAGCCCAATCTGAGGAGTTCAAAGACCACTTGAATTTCCAAGGGTTTTGAAAAATGAAGGAGGAAAGGAGAACAAGGAGCAAAAAGCAGGGTGAGGGTAGATTTTTTCTATCTACTTTTGATGGATCACCTCTATGTCCAGCTAGGGCTTGGGTGAAGGAACTAGACACCTTTGTGCAACAACATCAAGTTTCAGAAATTGAAGCTATCAAAGTAGCAGCGTTGCATTTTGAGGGTAAGGCCTATGCTTGGTGGTTGTTTGAATCATTTTCCTTAAAGAATGCAAATACATCTACTTATGAAAGGTTCATTAAAATATTAGTAGAGAGGTTTGATTATATTTCATGTGAAACATCTTCTATTGAAACTATCAAACCACATCAAACAAAAATTTTGCATGAGTTGGGAGGATCTATAAATCCAACTCCATTTCTGAAAACCACTGAAGAGGAGGTGAGCTTGTTTGATACTTTTCCAAGGGAAAGATCTCCTTTGGATGAAGGCATTTCTTCTCAAAAGAAAGACATGAAGATTCCTTCTTCAAAAGAAGACCTAGATCTAAGGTCTCTTATTGGAGGTAAGGCAACTTCAACTATTGAAGAGGAGAAAGGGAAGACAGGAGAAGATAACACAGTCATGACAATGGCACCTCAAGCACCTCATGAAGAAGAGGAGGGAGCACTTGCTCCAAGAAAAGAAACTCTTGCACTCTTGCAAGGAGTTCCAAAAGGTCTCACACATAGAGCTCTTGGCATAACACATGAGCAACATGTACCATCATTTTCAAATGATGAGATCTTGAGGATAGAAGGAGAAAAAGAGGAGGAATGGCATCACAAGATGAAGAGCATGTACCCTTCTCTATTTCAAATTTTGAAAGAACAAAGAAGGCAAGAGGACCTATGCAATAGAGGTAGGGGAAAATATGTCCACCTACATCCACATCCTACTCTATGCCTTGATGCCTCTTTGCAAGGAGGCATTTCAGCAGGAAGACCTCCTGATTAGAGGAAAACTAAAGTGTTATCTCAACTATATGTAGCAGCAACATATTTGTCTAGAGAGGGAACCTTGGAAGGAGCCACTACAACGCTGAGAATCATTGATGGAAGGCTAAGAAATTTTTTGAAAGTGACTTTGGTATCCTCCATTCATCTATTTGCACTGGAGAGGATAGATTCAGAAATCTGTGTTGATGTGGGCATAGTATCAAAAGGCCACTCCATAGCTTTGGAGCAGCAAAGGATACTCCAATATATAATGAAAATTTATGAACATAACAAAAATGTATTTTCATTTTTGTATGCAGGAGAAAAATTGTGGAAGTTTTGGAGAAAGAGAACCTTTCAAAAGGAGGGTGACTCTCCTAAACTTCAATCTTGTCTTAAGCAAGATCAGCTGCAAGAGAGGCAACAAAAGAAAGTTGGGGATACTCCAACATGTGACTTTGACATCAAGCATGTCAAGGGGAAGAGCCATCATATGAAAAATGCATCATTTCATACTTCTACAACGCTGTCAATGTTGGGAAGCCTAGACCCTTATTGGGAGTCCCAACTCTTGATGGAATATTCCAAGGACCTATTCACATGTAAGGTTCTTTATGGGAAAGCAATGGATGGAAAATATAAGGTAGTTAATGGAATCATTTATGTTCATGATCAGATCTACTTAACTAAAGATTCCAAGCTCAAGAAAAAACTACTTAACACAACCTATGAGGTCTTGCTTTCAAACCCCATTGGTTTCATTAGAACATATCATACTATCTTAGATGGATTCATGTGGGAAAATTTCAAAGAGGAGATGCACTCTCATATGAGTAAGTGCATGGATCATTTGTTGGTTGAGGAGGAACATAGCTCTTGGGAAGAGTTATCATTATCACCTCCTTATTCATTGAGTGTGAGAGGGAGCTCATCCATGAGCCACCTTGCTGATTTTAATCAAGTGTATGATAAACATTGTATTGCTAAACCTCATGATGTATTTATTGTATACTTGCATTTTCTTAACACTCATGTGCAAGTCTTGGCTCCAAGAGGGGGCACTTTTTCTGATGGGCTTCATGAGCCACTTTGGGCCATGAACAATGGTGATGTTGGCCATTCCTTGGGAGATCTTGGAGAGATGATGTAATCTTCATGGTGTGATTCATCAACACCAACCATCCTACACCTTCTCCAAGCATGCAAGGAGGGTGAGGCAGCAAGCAAGGGTTGGGGAAAACACTTTTCATATCATATCCTATGGCAGTTAGGAATAAAATTGCGCTAGTTTCACTTGAGGGACCATTTTCCTTCTCCATTATTGCATATGGCAGCTAGCATGACTCTAATTCTGACTCAATTAGCTGAATATGTTCTTATCTTTGTTGGGAACATGGTTGGAAGAGAGACACATTTGTTTGGTGTGTCCTTGGGGGAAGAAAGTCCCTACATTTTCTGCACTTCATGTTCTAAGGGGAGCATGAAAAACTATATGGTCACTATTGTATACCACTTGTTTCTTTATGATGTGGACCATATGTTTGGTTGGAGCACTTGGAGCGTGCCTCTCATGAGCCATTGGGAGGAACCTTTCTATGAATTACCAAGCTGGGAGGTAGTTCATTTCCTTTGGATGATAGGAGGTGGAAGGCCTTCATTGATGATGAAATTCCCCATGATTGTCATCATTTCTATCTTGAGAAGGCCATGGATCAGCAAGGAGGTTTCCACATAGAACTTCCATTCTTTTATAAGGAATGACCTTGGGGTTATTCACCGAAGGCCAACTTGCACACTTGGGAGGAGCCATTGGGAGATGGAATTTTTGCAGAAATTTTGAAACAATGGAGGAGAATATTGGAAGAAAGGGGCCACAAGAGAAGGAGGGGAGATTTTTCAGCACCCTTGTAGTTTCATGAGGACAAGCAACATTTGGGAGGGGGAGACTGTAATATTCCTAAATTAGCTTCAGCTAATGTGAATATTAATTTTGCTCTTAAAACTTAGATTGATGAATAAATGGGCAAGGAGGCTCATAGTTTTCTCAAATATGAATAAAAATCCCTCCTAATGTGAAAAGGGATCATGAAATAACCAAATCAAGCATCCACATGTGTGAACAAAGTCTAGACTATGTGGACAAGGTCAAGTTTGACCAAGTCAACATGATTTATTCTCAAAGGGGTGGATCCTAAATAAAGCCAGCTCAGTGTGAATATAGATCAATCCAGCTAGTCAAAATGAAGGCACCTTGAGTGTGAAAAAAGGACAGGGCATGAAGATTCAGTCAAGGTTGACTAAGTCAACAGAGCTGTCTAGATACATTGAACCATCTTGACAGACAGCGCAGTTTTTGTGGAGGAGCCTTTGCATGGAAGCAACCTCATAGTGGATGGGACCCTTGGTGAGGAAGCTCATCAATTATATAAAGGAGGAGATGGCAAGCATATGGATATAATTGGAGATTATATTTTCCACTATCAAGTGTTGGGCCAAGCACTTACCTTTCAAAATGTGATCCCTTCGTAAAATTAGCAAGTATTTCTAAGGTGTAAAGGGAGGGGGTCAAAACTCTCTTTTGAGAAGCTAGTTTTCCAAGAGGAGGATCAACCTTTCTTTGGGAAAGCTAGAGAAAGTTAAGACAGCCATTTATTTTCATAACCAAACTATTTTTATGTATTCAAATACGCATTTGCAATGTGTTTTCTAGCATCTTTTCACAAGAAACCCTTGCTAGGTCTTCTTGGATCTGTAGTAAAGAGATTAGATCTCTATTTTTATGCCTCATTGAGTAATCTAATAAGAAGGTCTGATTTCTTTCTCTATTCTTTGAGTTTTAACTCAATTAGACTGCGCAGTCTCTTATGCAGCAACTTTGGTATTTTGCAGTCTTGGGGTTTTGTCAATTTTAAGTTGTTTTGAGCATGGGAGGCCTATTTAACTATGCTAAAGGCATTTTTTTCTGAAACTCTTTTGCATGCATGTCCTATATTGTCTATTCTAAGGGACACAACCATTATTTTTCACTGTTATAGCTCAATATTCAGTAAATAACGTTTTTGAGGCCAAAATTACTGCTTTTCCCCACTTGGTGACATTGTAAAAAGGCATAGTTTGTTGTTGTGATTATTATATGGAAGCTATGTGTTTAAATACACTACATGAGTTGATTAATTTCTGCTCTCCAACTTTAGAATACCTTAAGGTATTCTTATTGTTGTAGAAAATCCACGTTTTGGGATATTACATAGTGGCAATGATTAATAGCAAATGGAAGTGAGGCTATTGGTAAGTGATTCAACCCAAAGAGGAAAATATCGATGTCGAAGTGAAATTCGGTGATGACCAAGAGGATGTTGATGAAGATAAAAAGGTTGATAGTCAAAGGGAAAAAGAGCATGACAAGAAAAACACCGAACAAGACTATGAACAAATAGTGCCAATCATGGAAGAAGATGCTAAAGGAAATGAGGAGTTTGAAAGTAAAAATGAAATGAGTATCGATGGAGGAGATATTAGAAATAAACAAGAGGATGCAAGAGAGATGGAGAAGGAAGAGACAATAAGGACATCACAGAAATTAAAGACAGCAGTGAGGAAAATGAGATAGATCACAATGAGGAAGAGGTAGAAGATAGTGACAAAGAGGCAGATGATAAGGAATACAGTGAGGGACAAGACAACAAAGAGGAAAATAGTCATGACAGTCATAACAGCTGTCATGACTGTCATGACAACAATCAACCCTTCATTGATTATTACCATGATGACGGTATAGGAGATGAAGATGAAGACAACCCTAGTCATGATGACAGTGAAAAAGGGGAAGAGGCTCATAGTCTAAGTGATGATCACAACCATGGCAAAAAGGCTAACAAAATAACCATCACACCTCTTGCATGCACATACCAAAGAGGGCCAAGGCAAGTGTTTGTTGCCTCCAAAAGGTAAGGGACCTTGCCACCTACATCAGCTCAAAGTCTTGACAAGGGCAAAGAAAATATGGAAAAGGGTAAGAAAGGTAATGGAAGCAAGAAAACTACTCAAAATACCCAATTCATTGACCTAGGCAGTGATAATGAAGATGAGGAGGTGACCACTAAACTACTGCTTCAAAGTAAAGATGCACAAATCAGGGAGTGGGAGAGGGATTTTGAAATGGAAAAATGTATCATTCAGCATTACCAGAATGAACACAAGTACTTTAAGAAGATAAAAAGGGGCCTTGCTCTCTAGAAAAATATGACCAAGTATTATGCAATGAAAAACAAACTTGCTTGTGCCAAACTGAAGAAGGCCCTCATTGAAGTCCAAACCCTAAAAGAGGAAAAGGGTCATGAAAACCTTGGAGTTTTGGCATAAGCTTCTCAACGGGTCTCCCAAACCTCTTGAAGGAGACTTCCACCAATTTTGAAGGAATTTGGGCAACTTTTTGTTTTTTGTGATTTTGAAGGCCTATTAGCGTAGCGCCACTGGTGCTATGCTAAACCCTGGAGCATCCTCAGAGGGAAAAATCAGCATTTTTGGATTTCTCATCACTATTACACTTTTCTCACCAATTTTTAGAGTAATTGAAGCAGTTTTGACCCCTCAAAAGGTCACAAAACACCTAAATTTTCACCATTCTACCTCTATTTCAAGTCTGGTGCTACAGTAATAGCAGTGTTGGGATTTTGGTATTTTGAATAGGCTATAGGAGCTGGATCAGGAGACTATAAAAATTTCTAGAAATTAGACTCATCGGGATTTCCAATGAGCCATCACGGAGAAAAATCCAACATCGGGAAGATGTCCAAAACTTGGTTGCAAAATTACCTATTTTCTACCTGAGGTGGTGGTGCGCAAATGGACTGTGTAGTGTGTTTTTGTCCAAAAGTCAACAAAACACACTCATTTATTGTAAAATCATATTTTAGTGTTTTTTAAGGCAAATCACTCTAGAATTAGGTGCTAGAAGTAATTTTGGCATTTATTCCATGAGATACTTTGTGCCTTGGGCCTTGCATGGTATCTTGGGCATTTATGACATTTATGAGTGATTTTGACATTTTCCAACCCTATCTATGGTTTTTTCCCTCCTTTGCTGAGTTAAATAGAGCATGAGGGCTTCATTGTAAATGTTGGCATTTGATGAGATTTGAGAGAAATACATGGTTTTTTGAGGTTGAAGAGCAATTTGGTGTTGTGGAGCTTGTGGATGATTTGATTTGATTGATGATGATGAAGCTTGCTTGTAGGATACCTAAGCTTGGTTAATGGTGATGTGTCTCTAATTTGTTCATTTTTTCGTGTTTATCATTATGTTTCATCCTTCTATATGTAGTAGAATAGAAAATTATAGGCTAAGAAATGTTGTTTGAAGCACCTTAGTCCTTCCTGCCTTCTATTGCCTTGATGTTTTCCTTTGCTAGGACATTTTAAGGAATTCTTGATTGCTCCTTAGACCCCTAAGCTTGTTTATTTCATCAATGGATTAATATTATAGTTTCCAAATATGTTTTATGGCAAGCCCTTCTTATTTTATGCTATCTAAACTCTATTTTGAAATCTCTCTTTGAAGTATTACTTGTTAGGTTAAGCCAAGGAGGTCTTGTTCTAATCTTGCCCTTTGTCCATGCCTATTAGTTTGCCTCAAATTTCTTTGTAGCTTAATCAACAATGTTTAGGAGTTCCCTCTTTGATTTATTAAAGTTATTTGCTATTTTAAATGTTTTCTAAGCTTGAAGGTGAAATCACTAGAAGTTAAATGAGTTTCTCACCTTCTATATTTCATTGGAATGTTAGTCTAGAATGATTATTTTATTAAGTTGGATCAAAGAGTTACTAGTTTGCGCTGTCTATTGATTGCTTCTTGATGTTAATGGTGTTTTAGTCCTTCTTGTTTATGGGTATTTTACAAAGGATTCTTAACTGCCCTTTTCCCTACCTTGTTTCCCCAACTTAATGTCCATTTCACTTCACACATAAACCTTAAGGATCCATTGACCACACCAGATTTGCCCTGTAGTGCACTCTGACTCTTTGTTGAGATATCCATGAATTTCATAGACTCCATAGCCCAATGATTTTATGATATCTCACTCCACCTATTCTATCTGTTTCATCTTACCCAACCAAAACAAACAACAAACCCTACACTTAACAACTAGCCTAAAATCAAAACTCTAAAAGCAAACAAGTTCACATCCTTTGCATACAATAAAGAGAGCCCTCTCTAATTCCAGGAAGGCTAGGTCCTAAGACTCCAAAGACTGTTCTGATGTTACCCTGTGCATTTGGTCTACCAATCTGCTAAATCACGGGACCCTAGCACCAGGAGCAGATTTAACAACAACAATGGAAGATTTTACTATTAAAGGACAATCAATTGAAAATTTGAAGGCTCAACTTACTAGTCTCCAAGAGTAGAATCTGAAGACATATAATTTATATTTGGCATAATTACAGAAGACTCATAATCTCACACAAAGAATTGAATTCCTAGAAAACTAGTCCATTATTAATGATAGTATATCACAAGCTAAAGAAAAAATTTAGATAGAAATAAAAGAGGCCATCACTGAAATCTAGCGTTCAATCGAGATCATCTTTGAACAAGATGAACTAGTGCAAAGATCCAAAGGAGTAATAGCAGATGTGAAGAAATAGTTGGGTATGAAACCAAGTAAAGCTACAAATCTAAAGATAAAGGATTCTAAATTCTAAAACTAAAGATGAGTTAGGAGAATGAAACATATAAGACATGACAGAAACCATTCTGGAAGTGAGAAGGATTCTCACTAAAAGGAATTTGATGCTACAATTGGAAAACAAGTGCCACAATTTGGAATTAGGAATCCAAAAATTCCATAGAAAATTCTTTGTGCTATATCAAAAAGGGTTGCATGTGTTAAAGATAATATGAGATAAATTGATTAATTTAGAAGAATATCAGCAAAAGATTTATATGATTGCTAAATATTAATCCAGATTTTCAAAGATAAAGGGCACAATCACAGGAAAATATTTTATGGAAGGCCTCAGTTATGATTTAATTATCAAGCATGAGATAAGTCATTTATTTTTGGTTAAGCCTACTTTCCAAAAATACAATGAGGTAGATGAGACATTCAGAAAATTAGTCAAATACACAGTTCCAGAAAATGAAATATGGGATGAATTGGGTAAATTACTAGATTGAATGAGTCAACAAGTACCATAAAAAAAACAACAAGACAATGAGGCCAGATCAGCACCAGAATCCTCGAAAACAGTGCAAGCAACCTTAACATTTTTATTTTACTATAGTTTTGCATTATATTTGTAAAAATAGTTCTAGATATTTTCAAAACAGATCTAGATATTTTTTAAAAAATTGTATAAATACTTCCAAAGTCGAATTGTATATGGTTGAACCCTTGGGATGAGATTTTAAAAGTATAATTGTATCAATTGAAGTTTCTTTATATTAATGAAATGATTATGGATTTGCTTCAAAACAACTTGTCATCTTGTGAGTTCTTCTTAGTTATCCATTTCATTTTGTTGTTTTCTACATGTGTTTAATTTTTATGAAGAAATATTGGTAAGGTATAGTTTAATGTCAACTTATTTTAAATCCCCTATGAAGTTATAAAATATTACAGATATTAGTTTATTGGATAGTCTGTCCTAATACCTCCTCTACATTAATAAATTGTCACTCCTTCATGAAATTAGATGCATTTTGTTGGGCTGTGAACATAGTTTTCTTGCATATTTTCCTTATGATTAAAAAATATTATGTTTGAATATTCACAAATTCATAGCCTCTTATATTTCTTCCTTACAACCCTTTTAAAATATAAACTACTGTCAAGAGGTAAATAATCAGCCCTTTCTTAATATTGTTGTGAAGATAAATCCACTGTATGGATAGAGGAAATTTCTATAGCCCTAGACTAGGTCTAGAAACTTAAGAGATTATCCAATGCAAGCTTTCTTAGCTAATATCCAAAAAAATATGAGAAAGGGAATAGGCCTACCTCTTCCTGATGTTATGCTCGAATCCTTTGATTATGGCCACAATCCATACTCCCTCAGGCTCGCTCCTCTCTACTAGTGGCGTACGATTACCTGGGCGAGATCAAGAGATAGAATAAAACATAATCCAATACAAAAAATACATTGAATATCAGCTATCTAATAGATCAAGGAACATTAGAATATTTTCAAAAATGATTGGACAAATATAGAAAGTAAACATCATATGTTTTATTAATAAATATGAAAGAGAGAGCTTACAATCGTGGCCTTGATGTTAGAGGTCTCCCTTTGGTTATGTCTGAGTCCTTGACCTAAGATCTTAAAGCACTCCTTCTCCTGGATAGCTTAGGTGTTATCACAATACAAGGATGTAAGGAAATGAATGATTATACCAGCCCAACAATGACCAACTAGTAGTGGAAGGATGGGGATCAATTTATAGGAAAGGAGAGGGAGTTAGGATCCCATGAAAGAAGGAGGAAGGTCCACTTTTCAAGGGATAATACCCCATTGATAAGATCAAAAGCTATAAATGAGAGAGCTCGACCCTATCTCCACCGAATGACATCGAGCTCATCGTCCTGGAAACTTATAGAGGTTGAAGCTTCTCCTCCATTTGAGGAAACACTTCCAGAAAGGGTTCAACATGGTTTTCTCAGTAAAAAAATCCCTAACACCACAAGGGTAGAACTGTCAACCTACTATCAGCAAGGGCATGCAACTAGAGAAAAGCATCAACCTAGAAATTTAGGGTTTTAGCTAAGTTTCTTCAATGATATTTCAAGGAAGCTTTATATGATTCTTTAGAGGATGTCTTTATGTATTTTTCTAAGGTGGAAATAATGCACAGGATTCATCATAGGGAACTTTAGGATCATGGATGGTAAGTGAGCATAGTGACAAATCACTGTGTAACAAATGCCCCCTAAAGCATGAAGGCATAATGGGGAGTGACGGGTGAAATGATTTACGAACCAAGGCAAAGAACTCGGAATACTGCTAGGTAACCTGCCAAATAAAACATAATACAATATATGACATCTTTGATATGAATATGCCTAACAACATGTCTGTGGACTAGGCATCAAATAACACATGAAACCACGACATCGTCGCAACCATCCGTCTGAAGAATATCATGGAGATAGATCCACGATATGGACATAACCATCTGTATAGACAGGATCATGTGTACAATCATGAATGCTAAATAATTCCACGGAGCCTGGATAATGAAAAATGTGATCTAGGGTCTTCGTCTCGATCTCAATCTACCCAACGTATGAATCTATCCATGTGAATATATTATATGATGTCAAACATGGTATAAACTACTTGATTACCGGCCAATGATGAGAGTTGTTAACATGCACGAGAGAAACCACCAATAATGATGATGGCCCTAAAGG